>JBBPCZ010029418.1:0-13916 GCA_037974445.1 Brycinus macrolepidotus
CTGGAATAGAAAAGGTTCTTCCCCAAACTGTGTCCACAAAGTTGGAAGCATGGCGTCGTCCAAAAGGTCTCGGTATGAAGCATTAAGATCTGAATTCATTAATCAAGAGGTGTGTCCCAGTACTTTTGTCCATATAGTGTATCAGACTCCAGGTTATCACATGAAAAGTAGGTTTTTTGAGGCATTAGGGTGCTGGATGAATTGTGATATGTGAAATGGACATTAAATTAGACATATTACATTCTAATAATATTACATTTTTTAACAGGTACCACGTTTTAGGTACGGCATTTCACAAAGAAACAAAATTAAAATTGACCACGTAGTGAAACAGTCCCCTTAATGCCCTGCCTACAGCCCCAGGTTTGAGATGGTGCTTTCAACATGTATGCATCTCCAAATGTAAACTTAAGGTCATTTACACTACCAGTCAAAAGGTTTTACAACTTATTAATTTATTTAATAAACTGCAGACTCCCATTTTTGTTCTGCATTGGAAAGTTGTTGAGTGAACAACTATAAATTAAAAACTATGTCAAATAAAATAAGTTTCTTTTATAACATAGAAAGGATATGTAACAGTGCAAGTCTGATCTTTTAACTCTCTCCGCCATCATCACTAAATGCGGCTGCCAGATCTGCGGTTCCTGCCCGTTTTAGGATCCCGCAGGTCTGTATAACAGTGTGTGACTGGTTGTGTGGTGATGCAGAGTCAAATTCTAGATAGTTCTTTAACTTTAAAAGCACTCATTAACTGTTTTATCCCACGCAACTGCTCATTAAATATCTAACACTTGTCTGGTGATCTACATTATAATTCAAATTATATTAGGTGGCTTTTTGTAGGTCAGTAGTGATTAATAAAAACATTTCTGTCTAAAAAATGTACTTAAATGGTGAAGATACTGTAAATTTATTTGTTGAGATAAGATAAGATAAGATAAGAGAGAACTTTATTTATCCTGAGGGAAATTCTTTTGTCATGAGAATGCTCAGTGCAACAAGAAGTATAAAGATTAGCAAAGAATACTGAGTGTATGTTTAGTAAATATTTAGCGAGTAACATGCAAATGTAGAAAATCTCAGTGACTGGTAGTGTACATGAGGAACTCCATGCATCATTTTCCCTGCTCCTCTGACCATAAGCTGATGTTTGTGATGGTGGCTTTTTTCCTCCTGTACCCAGGCAATGTCTGACCCAAACAATTGTCTTCAATTCAAGACACTAGTCAGGACTCAGGCAGCCACACAATACCACCTGGGGGTGAAAACTATCATGTGTCAGATTAAGCCGACCACTGCTTTTCAATTTTCTTCTTTTCAAACTGCCGCTAATGCAGTGCTATTGAGACCCTCCCAAGGCTTTCAGGCATAAATATGTGCTTTGGATCAGTGCTATGCTTAATGTGTTTGGAGGAGAATGCTAACCACCAATTCTGTAACAGAATTCAGCTACCTAGCATTGCCCTGAGAGATGGGGGAAGAGGGAGAGCTCTCCAAAGAGAGTAAAGCCAACTGTGTTCTCTTGGATGCCTGGGGCATCACCAGAGATCAAACCTGCGATATCCTAACGATAGAACCAGCGCTTAGACAGTTACGCCACTCAAGAGTCTCCATTCCTTTCTTATTCTCCCAGGAAGAAAAAAGTACCGACATTTGTCTAATGTTCTAGACTTAAACACTTTGGCTTCTCATTCCCCTGATTCCAGGACAATGGATTTGTTTGTATTTTTTAACCCATTTTTGTCTTGGCCATTTCACACCTGCTAGCTAGGTCTTCCACTATCACACAATGTTACCAAGCTTGGAGAGTGAATGCTAGCGAGTAAAATCAGCCACGGCATTTTTTCAAACTTAACGCAACAGCTGAACAGCTCAACACTCTTGGAGGAGAACACTAAATTCCAGTTCTGTTATGTCAGCTAACATATATTGGCTAGCATCACACTGAGTGATGGGGGAGAGGGAGGGCCATCCCACTGTAAGAGAAAGGTCAGACTCTTTTGAACTCCCGGTCACATATGGCTGCACCATCGCCAAGGATCAAAATATCAGGTTCCGTGTTTTAAAATAATCTACCAGTTCAGCTTTTGGCTATCAAGGACACAGATGGGTTGCCATGTTGCCACTACTTAACAGTCAAGAGTGATAAGTGCTGCAAGGCTTGTGCCTTTCTTATATGCTTGACTGGAGACACTCTAGCTGTGCAATGGTGTGATGTTGAGCCATGTTTTACTAACAGGTACAGTGCCATGAAAAGTATTTGCCCCCTTATGATTTCCACTATTTTTGCATTTGTCACAGATTTCAGATTATCATATTTTCATAGGGAAATAATAACACGAGGAAACACAAAACAGTTTTTCTAAATGATCATTTTATTTACTGGAGGAAAAAAGTGCTGCAACACCTATATTATGAAAGTATTTGTCCTTTACGCTTAACTGCTTGTGCCACGTTCAGAAGCACATTGGAGGTCTTTTGAACACAAAACACCTGGTTATGATCCTCAGTCAGGACCTTGACTAGACCACTGAAAAACCTTTCATTTTTTTCTTTTGAGCCATTTACATTTTAATGTCCTCTTATGCTTCAGACAAGTGATTTATGCCGAATGTAACAGGACCCTGATCTTTCTAAAACCTTTGGCTCATCAGTCCACAGAACATTATTCCAAAAGGCTTGAGGGCCATACAGGTGTTTCTTGGCAAATGTGAGATGAGCCTCTATGTTTCTTTTGGTTTCAGCTTGCAACTTTCCCATGTATACCGTTTTTACCCAGCCTCTGTCTGAAGGTGAATTCATGAATGCCGACCTTATCTGAGACCAGTGAGGTTTGCAGGTATTTTGATTTTTGTGATTTCTTACATGAGTTCTTACACTTTTTCACACAGCACCAGTCAGTGTTGTTCTTTCAGTAATTACATTTTCACTCAAAAACTGTTTGTGTTTACTCAGGATGTCTTTAGTCTGATATTTTTTGGTCTTAAAGAGTGTGAAATATGCAAAAATAAAAGAAATAAGAGACTCTAATCACAGTCAAACAACCTGTTCCCTGTTTTGCCCCACCAGTATTTCTTCCTACAGAGGAAGGGATGCAGTGTGGCGTCACCAGAGCTTAAAAGGCAGCGCACTTGGGGCTACAGAGACATTCATCTATTAGTGCACTAGGCCCACAGACACTACCTCTACTGACTCTTAACTATACCAACTATAGACGGACAATCCAACAGGGATTAAGCTGTAAAACAAGACGCATAGACAAAGGCTTTATATTGTTGTCCAAGACATTTTGGACAACATTGGTTGTAAAAAGCACTACATAAATACAACTGAATTGAACTGAACTTTCTTCAAGAGCTATACCACCAAACTGGTCTAATCTACTGGTAAAGATCAAATCTACTGCTAGCTGTCAGTGACTCAGACACTGCCTACCTCAGTGAGTCCCTCGGAGCAGTGCTTAGTCCTGGATCCAGCTTTAAGGCAGCACCCACTCACAGGCATTGTTTGCTGAGGAGAAATGTCCTTCTCTTATTGGAGATAACTAGGACAGCTGGTGGTCTGGTGGTTAACGAGTTGCTCCTGCAATCGGAAGGTTGTGGATTTGAATCCCAGGACTGCTAGTGGCACCACTGAGGTACCCTTGAGCAAGGTGCCGTCCCCACACACTGCTCCCCGGGCGCTGCATCACTGGCTGCCCACTGCTTCACTTGGTGAATGGGTTAAATGCAGCGCACTCAATTTTCTCTGGGATTAACATAGTACATTAAAAAAATAAGAAACCAGGGACATCTCTATGTGTCTTGTTTCCCTTTTCTCCTTCTTGGCTTCTTTTTGTCTTCTTGCTTATATTCCTCAACTGTCATGGTTTAGATCATCCAACACTGAGCCTAATGGTCTCCACCAGAAGAGGTCCTACTGATACTAAAGAGAACACAGTCTCCATGAAAATAATAATGATTGCCTCTGCGCACCCATCTTTTGGTGCACAACTGGCTGTGTTGTCATCTTTTTTCATTTCCACCACCTCCGGTGATTAAATGAAAAAACACATTAGACTTGCACCTGATGCCATCATGTCCCTTAAAGGGGATATTTGGTTACATGAATACATGAATGAGCTATATTACATACAGACTTTGTGGATATATTATCTCTTCCAGTGTTCAGAGGCATAGAGATTATCCATTCATTGACTATTACATTTGTAACTTCCATTATTAACTTTCTTTTTTTTTTTTAATTCAACTGAACCTCGCTATGTCACATCTGTATACAGTAGAAGCTTGTAATGAAAATGTTTTTCATGCCATATTTATTATAAATGACCCTCCGAAAGTATCATGTTATGCTGTATGAGCGTAAATAAATTTGCCATTTATACCATTATTAAGCCATAAAACAGATTTTGTCACAAATCCCATGCAGAATTCTAAAACCTGTGATGGTGTCAAGGTAATTATAGAGATACTGAGGCCGGTCATGACGGAAGGCAAGAGCTCAGGCTGTAAAACATCCATGACCAAAATAAACAGATCCCAGCAGCCTTTGCAGAAGAGCTTGGCGGTGATTGGCCAGCAGGGCTGTTAGTCCTACAGCTGATGGAAAGTAAAGGGGTGGAAGGTTAGCTAACCTCCAGATTTAACAAAGCAGAAAATTACAATGCAGTCTCTGTGTGCATATGTGTGTGTGTGTGTGTGTGTGTGATGGGGGAGGGTGCTGTACAATGTCAAGGGCATTGAGCCCTTTGCTCCTCCAAAAGGTAATCTCATTATAGCTGGCAGTTTAATTACAGATCATCTCTCATTCATCTTTATGTGTCGGTCTCGTGACCTCTGTAGTATTTATGAGTGCCTACACACACACACACACATGGACACATACACATAGACACAAACACACACACACACACACACACACACACTCACATACACACACACAGTCCATTACAGTTTAACAATTCAAGCCATTTCTAAACATTTGGGTTCACAAAGCGACATCCTACCTGAAGGGCCCCCACACCCCAGTAAATTTTGACAAAAAAAAAAAAAAATTAAATACATTGTAACAAAAAACCACACTCCCTAATACTGCAGTCTCAATGCAGAATGGATGTGCAGCTGACCTGTCTTGCAAGACAAAGCTCTAGTGCTCCAGAGGCTGTGTGTGATGGTGTACTAGACTCACGATGCACTGGTGAATTGTGCTCCCACTAGGAAGAGACTGAAGCTCTTCTGTTTTCTTCCTTCTATTTTTACTACCAATCTGCAGTTCAAAATGCAGCACCCTATCTTTTTCTCCCTCTTTTCTTCCTCCCTCTTATCCCTTGCTCCCTCTCATTAATCAGTCCCCTTGACCTACTCCTCCTCCTCCTTTTTTCTCCTTCTCTCTCTCTCTCTCTGCTCTCCTGTTTCTCAGCATCTTCCTCTGACTCATCCTTTCATCCCCTCCCCATTCTGTCACACATTTTACCCCCTAGTCTGTTTTCCTCCTCTCTCTCTCT
Organism: Brycinus macrolepidotus; assembly: GCA_037974445.1. Classification (NCBI taxonomy): domain Eukaryota; kingdom Metazoa; phylum Chordata; class Actinopteri; order Characiformes; family Alestidae; genus Brycinus; species Brycinus macrolepidotus. The sequence goes on from JBBPCZ010029418.1 coordinate 5,507, forward strand.
CTCTCTCTGTCTCTCTCTCTCTCTCTCCCTCTCTCTCCTTTATTTTCATCAGCCTCGCTCTCTCTCCAGCATTTTCCAGCTTGCCTTGAGCGAGGCTACACCCGCACAGACGGCAGGTAAAGACAGGATGTTCTTTTCTTCCTCTCTCTCTTTGCTTTTTCCTCCTCTCCTGCTTGCCCCCCCAGCCCGTGCCATCCCTCGCTTCATTTCTCCAGTTTCTATTGCTCGTGCAGGGTGAGTGAGTAAGAAGGCAGTGGCGTGGGCGTAAGTGATGCTACAGTGTGCAGACTGTTAAAGGTACTGCCACTGGTGTGTTTGTGTGTGTGTGTAGGAGCTGGGCTGACTCTTGTGTGTGTGTGTGTGTAGGAGCTGGGCTGGCTCTTTCCTGTGCTTTTTATTGATTTCTTTGGATGTCTTTGTGTGTGTAGCAGATTATATTAAGACACTGCAGCTATTTTTAACAATGATGCAAAGCATGAATGCATGCAGTGTGTGTGTGTGTGTGAAAAAGGGAGTGTGAGATGAAAAGAGGCTAAAATGAGGCAATAGGGACATCAGTGTGAGTCAGTGTGGACATCAGTGGGAGGAATGTTGTGCAGGTTCTGAAGTCTGTGTGCTGGTGTGTCAATATTTGGATGGAGGATGCTAAAATATGCATGTGTGTGTGTGTGTGTGTGGACAGTTCTGCTGCTGTAGATGACTCTTCATCAGCTTGTGTCCACTCTGCACTGTGAAAATGAGCCACTCAGTGTCCAAACCTTCTCTTCTCTTTCCTCCACTCCATCACTCCATCCTCCCATCCTCCTCTCACTCTCTTCATCTATCCCTCTCTCCATCTTCCAAAGGGAAGCTAAATAATTTAGCTTTAGCTCTCCCCATCGACACTCTCTGCACTCCCCAACCCCCACCCACAGACCCACCTCCCTCCCCTCCTCCCTCTCTCCCTCCCTCCTTCTCTCTCTGTATTTCTGCTGACACCGCGGTGCTGCAGTCTCCCACAGGTGCAGGGCTGAACGTGTACCATCTCCATTACGTAACTCACCACTCCATCCATAGACCATGAAGGAGCACAACACTAACACTAGCAAACCGAGGCTGACAGCCGTTAGGAAACCGTTACTGCGTCCATGTATATTATTACTGGTTTGCTGGAAAGAACCACGTCGTTTCCCTTGAAGGCACGACTCTTAGTCTCAAGGTCAGACACTCTGTGTTCCTCACATCTGGCCAGCTGTTACATTTGACGAGTGCTGGGTTTATCCACCGGTGCATCCTTCCCCACGGGCAATTATTCTGTTTCCCTCGCTTCAGAGATCCAGAGGAGGGGCCGTGACATCTTCTGAGAACAACAGCTCCTGTTTCAAAAGCTCAGGAGAGCCACCAACAACTCTTGTGCTACCTCAAGCCTCAAAAAGGCCCAAACAACCCACGTTTTTATGCTTTTGGGCCCTAAATGCATCGCTTCCAATATGACATTAGCTTCCAAAACCTCCTGAAGACTCATCTCCTCTCCTGATGATATTCTTGCATTACTCTTACATGAAGATTTTAGCTCTTAATACTCTCCTCTGGTTCTCACGCTGTCCTGAAACTTGAATGTGTCCTCGTGTTGTAAGTCGCTTTGGATAAAAGTGTCTGCCAAATGAGTGTAATGTAATGTAATGTTTTAAGTATATATTCCTGGCAAGTGTAAGTGTAAAGTGTCCATTTGTCATATAGAACACACAACAGCACAACACAGAGTGAACAGCATGTAGACTATATTGATCCCAGAGAAAATTGCTTGACTCCTCTGTATTTAACCCATTCACCAAGTGAAGTAGTGGGTAGCCAGGAACGCAGCGCTCGTGGAGCAGTGCGTGGGAGCGGTACCTTGCTCAAGGGTACCTCAGTGGTGCCACTGGCAGTCCAGGGATTCAAACGCACGACCTTCCGATTGCAGGGGCAACTCCTTAACCCCTAGCCCACCAGCTGTAGGTCTCTTAGATTTACAGGAGCTGGTCAGCTAGGAGAGAAAAGAGCTGAAACTAAACATGGTGAAATGGCATTTATCCACTCTGCTGATCGCTGCTGGAACAAACTTCCCATCTATATCAGATCTGCACTAACTGTAGCTTTAAAACGCTCATAAAACTGCACTATTCCCCTCCACCTTCTTTTAAATATCTGCACTTTTACTGCACTTTCAATTTTCTTTTATTGATTTTCTATGCATTCTTTTATTTCTTCCATTATTTTATTCTGTTTTACTGTTCCTGTAAAGCACATTGAATGACCTTTTGCGTAGGATAGTGTGCTATATAAATGAACTTGAATTTTACGTACCACACTAAGCTCGATGGTCCAAAACCATCATGAGTCCCTGAGATTTCAAATACGAGTCTATCCATCAAGAGATATGATCAATACCCATTTCTACCATGATATGAGACTCTTGATCAATCCCTGGTGCCACATTGTAGGCTACGCAGGAGACAGCATGGCATAAAACTATTCATCAGCATTTCAAACTGAGCCAAGACCAGGCGCTGTTAACATAAAACAAGTACAACATGATTGGGACATGAATTTAAAGCTCTAAATGAAAAAAAAAATCTCTAATTTTACATTTTGCAACTGCAGTGCTGAAACCACAGACTTGTAAATATTCTAAACAGTCTACAGTCTACAGCCAAAAGCCAGTTTACAATTTTTTCTCCCACTTTCCATGACAGCGTTTCCTTGAATAGATTTTACATAACTCAAGGGAAAAACCAAAGGCCAGCCTTAATTCTAACCTGACCACAGCAAATGCTGTTTGGACACATCCCAGATCCGTGCTTAGAATCCACGCCACTGTCCACAGTCCGTATTGGAAATTGCAGGATTAATGCTCTGAGGAATTCAAGGCTGGGAGGAATTCCAAGTCCTACCGTGCATCCATCATTACAGTTTATTAGTGTGAATGGTCTGGGTTTAGCCCAGAACCTTCAGAAACCTTCAGAGTTATGGCCTTTCTGCAGATCTGCTGTTTCAGACTAGATGCCTACAAGACCAACTGACCCCGACATAGTGTATTGTCTCAGTTTCAGTTCATTATAGTACAACCATAATAGCACTGATTCTCATTCTCCTTCTATTTCTTTCTTTCTTTCTTTCTCTTTCTCTTTTCTGTGCTCCTCATAGGATGTCCATCGTGAGCATCGTTGCCAGGGAGATCCTGGACTCTCGGGGAAACCCCACAGTAGAGGTGGACCTGAGGACTGAAAAAGGTCACTGTCAACCTGTTACGTTTAAAAAAATCACACTAAATCAGCTGCTATGTTTAATATACTGAGGAATGAAGTACGAATGCATACTTACAAAATGTGGTGTACTGTCACATACAAGACTGTATAGAACAACAGGTATAAAGGTGCCCTAAATAAGTGAAGCCCTAAAATATTCCTAATCCAGAAACCATATGCATTGTAGTTACCGTGATGTAGTTATCATTGAATAATAACTGTACTCTTCCTTTTTGTATCTTTCTTTTGCTATCTCTCCAGGGCTGTTCAGGGCTGCGGTACCTAGTGGAGCTTCTACAGGCATTTATGAGGCTTTAGAACTCCGAGATGGAGACAAGAGTCGCTTCAAGGGCAAAGGTGCTTAGACCCCCCACTGCATAATGATTAAGGCCAGTGTTAGCCAGACAAAAATGAGGGCTGATTTATATGTTAGAGTACTTTACTTCTGCTCTTATTTGTTTTATTCATTATTTCCTAGGTGTTCTAAAAGCTGTTGGCCACATCAATGACACCCTTGGGCCTGCCCTCATTGCATCTGTAAGTGCACATGCCTCATGGACCAGGCAAATTGATGACCTTGAAAAAGCATTACCAAGGACAGCAGATAGAGAGCAGTGTGAGGCACATGTAGCCTATATCTGTGTGTGTGTGTGTGTGTGTGAGCGAGAGAGAGAGAGAGAGAGAGTGTGTGTGTGTGTGAGAGAGAGAGAGAGAGAGAGAGACTCATGAGATTTTAAAATGTTTAAGTATGGTATTCAGTGCACTGGTTGCAGCAAGGCTTGCCAAAGCATTTCTGTTTTTTTTTCTGCAGCAGTGCAGCAGTGAGACATGAAGTATTGATAAGAAAAGAACACAATGATGCACTGATCATGAATTTTTATGGGCGATTTTACAGCTAAATTAGTAGATTTTTAGCACACAGTGTGGGCTGAATGAACACATGAAACACACTAGCGCATTAGCCAGAGTCAGAACATTATGTGACCAAACTGACATTTTAGAAACTCAAATGGAAAATCAGTTGCCTTTTAAATTACGTGACTAAAGTGTTCCATCGGAAGTGAGCGGCGACTGGCTATTTAGCATGAGTCATGCATAATTATGCTGCAGTGCATTGGTACACTTGTAGCAGCAGCAGCATTCAAATGGAGTGCAGTTTTACTTACCTGCCTCACACACCGACCAAACTCAAAATAATACTATTCTCCTAGCTCCACATGTTAAAATGGTGCAGATTAGTCAACTACTAAATTTGATGTTTAATAAGAAATCAAACAAAAGGCTTTTAGTCTTGGACTAGACTTGATCCCTGGTATTATCTTAACCATGTGGTATATTTTGTATATTATATTTGGTTTTCAAACCTTGGCACTGAAATCTCTTGTTGGTGTGCTAAGTTATACTTGAAAATATCCATGCATTTCTGTACCAGACTGCAGGTAATGCAACAGTGCTATAATCCTTCATTTTGTTCACATTTCACTCATTGAGATTTTGAACCAGCTCACACCACCAAGAGACAGATGCCCTCGGTTGTGAATATACTAAGTATTGTTTTGCCTACGCCTAGTTTCAGAATAACATGCCTCTGTCTGGTCATGCTGTTCATAATATGTGCATCTGATTTTAATCTAGCATGTGTTCTTCCATGGGGTAGGAAATAAGTGTGGTGGAGCAGGAGAAGCTGGACAACATGATGATTGAGATGGATGGCACAGAGAACAAATGTGAGTCAATGCAGTCACCCATGTGTGTAAAAAAAGGAAAACAGTGTGTACTATATCTCAGTCCAGTCAGTTCAGTCCAAAGAAAGTGGGTTACACTAGAGCTGAATGAGTTGTAAGTGGGAACTGAATGGCGTACATACACTGATCAGCCAGAACATTGAACCACTGACAGGTGAGGCGAATAACAATGATTATCTCATTATAATTGCGCATGTCAGTGGGTGAGATATATTAGGCAGCAAGTGAACAGTAAGTTCCTGAAGTTGAGGTGAAGGAAAAATGGGCATGCATAAGGATCAGAGTGTCTTTGACAAGGGCCAAATAGCGATAGCTAGACGACTGAGTCAGAGCATCTCCAAAACAACATGTCTTGTGTAGTGTTCCAGGTATGCAGTGGTAAGTTCCCACCAAAAGCGGTCAGAGGAAGGACAAAGTGGTGAACTGTAGCAGGGTCATGAGCACCCAAGGCTCCTTGATGTACATGGGGAGCCAAGGCTAGCCTGTCTGGTCCGATACCACAGCAGAGATACGGTAGCACCAATTGCTGAAAAAGTTAATTCCTAGCTATGATAGAAAGGTATCAGAAGACTGTTGCTTGCTATGCTGGGGAGGCATAGCTACAGATGGTCAGAGTGCCCATGCTGACCCCTGTCCACCATCGAAAGTGTCTACCGTGGGCATGTGAGCATCAGAATTGGACCATGGAACATTGGAAGAAGGTGGCCTGATCGGATGAATCAAATTTTCGTTTACATCGTGGGGACAGCCAGGTTCTTGTGTCGCTTACCTGGTGGAGAGATGGTACCATGGAGGTACTGGGGGATGAAGACAAGCCGGCAGAGGCAGTGTGATACTCCGGGCAGTGTGACACTGCTGGGTTCTGGCATTCATGTGGATGTTACCACCTACCTAAACATTGATCCAGACCAAGTACATCTCTGCGTGGCAGAATTCTCCAGAATAATTCGCTCTGCCACACTTCAGAAATTGTTCAGGAATGGTTGAATATAATCAAGTATCTGTGGGGTGTGCTGGACGAAATACTCCGATCCATGGAGGCCCCACCTTACAAAACTTACAGGATTTAAAGAATCTGCTACTAATGTCTTGGTGCCAGAATCCATAGCACACCTTCAGAGGTCTTATGGAGTCCATGTCCTTGGGTCAGAGCTGGACCTGCACAATATTAGGCAGATGGATTTAATGTCATGGCTGATATATATGTCATACATTTCATGGCCGAATGTATGCGGACATCCGTTTCGATTTTAAAATAAGATAAGACAGAACTTTATTTATCCTGAGGGGAATTCTTTTGTCATTAGCATGCTCAGTGCAACAGAAGAATACAATAAGACAATAGAGAATTAAAAAAAAATTGACAATAAACAATAGTACAACACAATTACAGACATTATTGAAACAAAATAACTGTAACGCTGACATCGCTGTGTGTAAGATGTAGTGTGCTGTACCAGCAGATCAGTAGTGCAAACCGGCTTATGAAAGTGACTTAGTGTTAATGCAAATAACAATAAAAGTAAATGCAATAAAACAGCAGCAGATGATGAGGGGATACAATTAACATTTTGTAACATTTTTTGCTATTTTAGCCACAACCTTTGATAACAGGTGTATAAAATCAAGCATGGCATGTGGTCTTCATATACCAACACTAAGTTGTACTGAAGACATACACTGTCTGTCCCTCAGAGTGAACTTCAAATTTTACAATACTGTTACATTCTAGAGAATTTGATGTTCAGGTGTCCACATACCTTTGGCTGCTTATGTATTCTTTATACAACGGTTCACTTCAGCCATACCCTCTGGTTGAAAAGTACCCTGCTCTTTTGTCAGATATGATAATAGCAGCTTTTTTCACATCTACATTTTCAAATCTTTCTGTAACATTCTGAAAAAGAATGCAAAATGGCACACATTAGGGTAAAAAGCACACTAACTCACTAAACTTCTCCTGCTTAAGGATAGGTCTGACACCAGCAATATTAAGAACAGAGTCAATTACACTATTTCTGTAATGGACGGAATAATGACAGCAGCTTCTTGCCTCTGCAGCTCAGTTTGGTGCCAATGCCATCCTGGGAGTGTCCCTGGCCATCTGCAAGGCTGGTGCAGCAGAGAAAGATATACCCCTGTACCGTCATATCGCCGACCTGGCAGGAAACACAGAACTAGTTTTGCCAGTCCCAGTAAGACATTTGACTTTACATCAGTTATCTTCATTATACAACAAATTATTTGTATTGATTTTTTTCATTCATTCACTTAAGTTGGCTCTGTCAGCATGTTGTCAGGAGCTGGAGCTGTCAGCTCCAGCTCCTGTCAGCATGTTAAACACCCATTTCAGCCCAGGAAAGGCTTTTTAATTAGTTGATTATTTGGATCAGGTTTGTTGGGAACATGGAAAACAATCAAGTGTGCAGGGCCTCCAGGACCAGGGCTTGGAACCACTGGTATAGAATGAACCAAAAGTGGTTTCTCTATCCCATCATCCCAAAAAACCCTCTTTCGAGGGCAATTTCACTGACCTGTCGTTACTTTTAAAACATTTTTTTTTTTTACAAAGAATATATTAGAATTAGAATTAGTTCACATAGCATGCATCAGTGTATAAAAATATTACACTTCATTTCTAAGCTTTTCTCTCACCTCTATCTGCATTGGGTATTTTTGCTCCTTTCTCTCCCTCTCTCTCTCGTAGGCTTTTAATGTGATAAATGGTGGGTCCCATGCTGGAAATAAGCTGGCCATGCAGGAGTTCATGGTCCTTCCTGTAGGGGCAGAGTCATTCCGTGATGCTTTGCGTGTGGGGGCTGAGCTGTATCAGACTCTAAGAGGTGTGATCAAGGAGAAGTATGGCCAGGATGCCATCAATGTGGGCGATGAGGGAGGATTTGCCCCAAACATCCTTGAAAACAGTGAAGGTATGTGCATTTGTGTTAATATCTGATGTTATACTATATTTCTGTCATATCCAAACCTTGCAACTCCGGATTTTTTTGTACACCAAGGGGCATCCCCAACTGCCCTTTGCATCGTGTGAACATTTCATGATGAACGGACCAAAAGAAAAGGTCCACAATTACCTGGAATAACAACATTAATATCCGTGAAGGTTAAGGATGTATTTTCCTTCAATACAGTTATTGGAGACTATATGGACAAAGGTACTGGGACACCTCTTAATTATTGAATTCAGATCTCCCCTTACTTCCAGTGAAGGGCAATCTTAATGCTTTAATACAGTTTGGGGAAGGCCCTTTTCTTTTCCAGCATGACTGTGTCCCAGTGCACAAAGCAAGCTCCATAAAGACACGGTTGGATGAGTTCAGTGTGGAAGAACTTGACTGGCCCACACAGAGCCCTGACCTCAACCCCATCCAACACCTTTGG
>JBBPCZ010029464.1:0-13913 GCA_037974445.1 Brycinus macrolepidotus
GATCAGTATACTGGTGGTGCTGAATGCTGAGTGGTTAGAACTCCTTTATCTAGGCTCCTTGTATCTTTAGGCACTTTTCAGCCTGTCGCAGTAAAACATTTGTTCCCATTTCTTTCATTTAATCTATTCAATACACCAAAGATAAGACAGTTTGACAGACAAAAAATAGTATGATAAAAGGTGATTCAAAGCAAAATATAAAGAAGTGAGGGGTGTCTCAAGACTTTTGCACAGTACTGTATATAGTGAGTTAGACTGTTAGCTGTCTGTTTAGCCCAGTTCTGGTAAATTTCTGTCAGTCCATCAGTTTCAACAGAACCAGGTCCTCACGTCCTCTAGCTCTTTGAACACAGCTCAGCCAAACAGATTAGGACCAGAACTATATTTATTTAATGGAATACTATGCACTGATTGTTTACAGGCTCACTGTAATTGTTCTAAAAATGCATGTTACGTTCCATGCTGTTGTTCAGTGTTGTAGAAGACAGTACCCATCATACAGGTATATAATACAATCACAGTAATGATCATCATATTGACATATTGTCATATTGCCCTCCCCAGTGTGTGCATATGTGTGCATATGTGTGCGTGTATGTTTGTGTGTGTGCATGCGTGTGTGTGTGTGTGTGTGCTTTGGATATTCTGAGTGCCAGGGTTGAATGTGTTCTTAAATTCTGCCTAGACTTCTCGTTCATGGTCAGAAGGCTGCAGAAGCCCCTCTTCTTGCAGATCAGTAAATCCATTAGAGGCCTGCTCTGCTTTAAAACGCTCCATTTCTCTCTCTGCCTGTCGAGGCGTCCGGGCGGAGCTGTACACACTTGGGTGTTTGAAGCTTTGATTTTTGTGTGTCTCAGCAAACAAAAAGGCTGGCGTGTGCACGCTGGTGTTTGTTTGGCTCTGTTTGCCTGCTTGGGCTCAGTTACCCTTTATGGGAGTGAATGAAAGTGAATGGCCATCAATTAGCATACAAACGACATAATGCTCATTTTGTATGCGAGCTTCCGTTCTTCATGGCCTGGTTGCCGTATCTTCAAGGTCCAACATCTGCATTACTGGAAATAAGCCATAGGCAAACAAGTCATGAAACCTGTTCAGGGGACTCTGATGTACTACAGCAATAAGGCGATGCAGGTAGAGCTGCCTGCAACCTCATCACGCAGTTCAGTCACATGCGGTTTGCAATCACTTGTATGCATCTGTATATATTCATCTGTGTGTGTGTGTGTGTGTGTGTGTGTATGAGTGAGTGTGGGTGTGTTTGCGTCTACAGGCACTAAGTGCATGTGTTGACCTTTTGAGTTATTTATATAGGCTTCTTATTGATTTGTTTTGAGTAACTGATCTGGGATTAGCTTTGATAGTTCTGCGGCATTCTTCGTTAATAATTCATTTAAACTCATAATAGGCTTCCAGTTGCTGCAGAGCAAGATCTGCATCATTAAATTAAATTAAATTATATCAAACAATACTCTTAAATCTTCGGTCCACTTAGCCTTACAGGCGAACCTAAATATCTCCCATTCTAGTATCCATCTGTTGCATCCATACTGTACTATTGATTGACATGGACAAAATATATATATATTTTTTATAAATATAATTCTATACTAAGAAAGGATATGAAACCTTTTGACTCCAAAAACACTTATTTAAGACAATGTTGTTCAAGTGAATGATATGAAAGTCCTGTCAGAAAAAAAATCAACTGCCAAGTTTTGAATAGGGGACCTCAAATCAGTCAGTTTTATAAAAATGACTTTGATTGGTTCATTTCTTTCTGTTTCTAAGGATACCACTGATGGATCCCACCATGTTGGAGAGTCAGTTAGGGCCATTTTGTCAAGATATACAGATGGATTGCCTGAAATGGTTGAGAAATGTTTGGTTTTACCAAAAACATTCTGATCAGTGAAGACGTCATTTTCTTTTAGCGTGACATTCAAATGTAGCATACTAGTATGTTAATGAATTTTAGTTCACTGCTCGTGGCAGCCAGCAGTGTTTCCACAGTCAAGTGAGCTATTAGTTTGAAAACTGCTCTAATTAAAAGCACATTATGGCTTCAAAATGCCAGAAATGAATTTTTGACGTCTGTAAAACTTAAACGAATGACTTTTTTTTTTTTTGCGGTTTGTTTGTTGTCTAATTCCCTCGAGTGTTTTGGGGCTTTGTTTTGTGGCCCTGTCTCTGCGCTGACGGGATGCTGAGATCATTGCTCTCTGAAAGTTGCCTGAAGTGAAATGCATATGTTAGTAGCGAGGGAGCCGAAAACAAGCATGAGGTCAGAGCACAGAAATCAATGTCCGCTTTTTATAGCATGTCCAGTGGTTACTTTAGTTGCTGAGCCATTTAGCTCCCACAGTTAAGACCACTGCACACAAAATCCCCATAGCAACTGGAAAACTGGCATGCGGCGTCTCATTGAAAAAGAGAGAGTACAACCTGCAGGATACAGCAGTAATTCTTAAAAAAAGTTTAATATTTAAACATTTAAATAGTTAGAAAAAAATATTTTATTCTGCTTCTGCTTTGTCAGAAAGTGCACTTCTCTCCACCTACTTGGGCTCAAAGATCTCATCTTTGTGTTTCATTTTACTTTTTCTGTATTTGTTGTAGTTGTAATTCATTATAAGTTATAAATCATTTTTACATACATTCACCAACCTCTTATCCTATAAACTATACAGACTGTTACTGTGCCTTTAAGACCGATGTAAATGAGCTGTTCTGATTGGATACCCTGCATTGTGTCTCTTTCAAACAGCAGGCCAGACTGAAACACTCCTTATAACTTCACCATAAAGGGCTTAACTGCTGCAGGCTGTACAGGCAGATACACTGTATGGAGAAAAGTACTGGGACGACTGACCATTACACCAACAGGGACTTTCATGACATTGCATTCAAATCCATAGACTTTAATATGAAGTTGGTCCCCCCTTTGCAGCTTTAACAGCTCCCACTCTTCCTGGAAGGCTTTCCACAAGATTTGGGAGTTTCTGTGGGAATTTGTGTCCATTCATTCTGTACAGCATTTAGGAGGTCAGGCACTGATGTTGGACAAGAAGGTCTGGCTCGAAATCTCCGTTCCAGTTCATCCCAAAGGTGTTGGATGGGGTTGAGGTCAGGGCTCTGTATGGACCAGTCAAGTTCTTCCACACTGAACTCATCCAGCCATGTCTTTATGGGGCTTTGAGCACTGGGGCACAGTCATGCTGGAATAGAAAACGTTTTTCCCCAAACTGTGTCCACAAGGTTGGAAGCATGATGTTGTCCAAAATGTCTTGGTATGCTGAAACATTACGATTATCCTTCACAGGGAGTAAGGGAGCCAGCCCAAACCCTGAAAAAAGATAAGATAAGATAATCCTTTAATAGTCCCACAAGTGGGAAATTTGCATCGCCACAGCAGAAAGTGGACAGTACAAGATAAAAGCAGCAAAAAATTAAAAACAATAGAATAAAAACTATACCAACAGTACAGTAAAAAAAAGTACACTATACAAACAATCTAGCAATATAAATATGAATGAGTGTATTTAAAAATATAAATGTCTTTATATGTATATGTATATGTATATGTAAACTTAGATAAATATATGTATGTACACAGAGTATATGTGTGTATATATGTACAGGTGTGTCCCAAGACTTTTGTCCATATAGTTTACATATGAATTTAGTTGTTTGTTGTAACAAAACCAGCTGTTTAGTGGCCACATGTGGACCATATGAACTGGGATGTGAATGGTACGTTTGGAACAGTACAAAACCATTATGTACAAAAATGGTGAGGTGTGTTTACAGTAAGTACAAAGAGCACTTAGTATTATTAGATTTTCACTAGCACAAATATTAGAATTATTATCATGTTGGTACAAAAGTTTTTTTTAACACATAGTATAAAGATGCATCCTTCCGTCATATTGCTGATTGCTCTCCTGGCCTTTAGAGCGGCGGTTATTATTGAGAAGAGTATAGAGCGCGGACGCCGGCGGTGGTATTTTAAACACTTGAAGTAATAAACCGCACAGTTCCTGCCTCGTTTTATGCCGACCTTCTGGAGCTTTCTGTGTGGCAGGGCAGTAAACTATCGATCGGGAGAGGAAGGGAGGGAGTAGCGAGTCGCCACAGAGATGGAACAGAGAGGTCGGGAGGTCCGTGGAATCTACGATCCTATTAACGCTTCCCTGCTCCTCACGCACATCTAATTTTCACCCTGAAAACAACGGCTAGTCTGGGGGGCACCACCGCCGAAGGAGCGGCATTCAAAACGGAGGGATTGACTGTGTGGATGTTTGCTATGGATTTTTTCATTCCCTTGAGTGTGTGTGTGTGTTTGCGTTTGTGTGAGTGTGTGTGTGTGTGTGATACGCCGGCTGTTTTAATTGACCAGTCCTAATCTTTCACCCGCTGAGGACCCTGTGCACATAGGCAATCCAGTTAACTTCTTGATATTCATGGGGTTAGCAAGGCATAAAGAACGTGTTCGGTGCTTGTGATGGAAAAGCAAATAGGCCGCCTGAGCATTTGAATTCCATTAGGTTTCTGCTTGTTACCTCTGACTGAGCACCAGCTGGCGCTGACCTTGGTCAGAGGTTTCTTTCTCCGGGTGGAAAGTCCGATTTCTCACTGAAGTCAAGGGAGCTTGGTAACCTCTCTTCAGAGAAAACCCAAGGTCAGGTGTAGGTCGAAGTCTCAAAGTCCTCCCACAAGCGATAGCCACTTGAAACCTTGACCGCTTCCACTTACATGTGTAATGCATGCGATACACTAGTGCTGTTCCTGGACTGCTGGTTGTGCAAAGTGGAATTGTTGGTGGGGAGGTCTTAGACCAACCTCATCAGTTGTAAGGGCAAAATTCATCGGCGTGAATTCTGACTCCAGAAAGAGATGTCTGAGCAAGCAGATACTACATGGCAGATGTTCAAAGTTAGTTTTGTTCCATCAGTTCATGCTAGCTAGAGAAGTAAAATAAGCATTTATCTGTGCAATCCCCTTTTCATTTGACAATGAAATGCAATATTCTTGGTGTATTCATTTAAATTAGACTAGATAGCACCAGCCAACCTAACAAATGTGATCTAATTCTGCCTTCAAGTGCGCTTGTAAATATTGTAATTACGAGTTCCGAGCACATGAACAGTCAAAACAAGTAATATTTTCTATTTAGAAACTCGGCAAAACATCAGTAAGATGGTAATTTTTTAAGTACTATCATGTTGTACTTTAAATGACATGCTCTAACCAGGTCCGTTTCATAAACAGAAAGTTAAGTGAACATAATTGCTGAACCACGCTTCATGTTTATTTTCTTCAAAAAAATTGTCATTTGCAGCAGCCAGGTTATCTGGCCAGCCAGCTAGTCACTGTGTATTCACTATTGTTGCTCATTATTGATTTATAAAAACATTTTTTAATAAAATAGCTAAACAATGTACACCTATTTTTGAAAGCAGAAATCATGCTAATTTTATCTTTATGATATGCTTTACCTGATGCACATTCTCTCCTCCGCAATCAGTCTTTCTCTCTCAAAATTTTTTTTTTTTTGATGAAACACTAGCCACAAAAACAACATTTTCTTTTTTCAAAAGACTTCCAGCGAATTTCCCGGTTAAGCACTTGAATGTGTGACAAGTCACAATTACGATTTCTGAACTGGGAGGCAGGATCTCATGACAAACACTTGAAGGCAGCAAGCTTGTTTGGCACAGTGGGTAGGGCTATTGCCTCACAGCGAGAAGGGCCTGAGTTCGTTTCCCAGCCCGGCCAGCCAGCATCTTTTCTGTGTTCGCTTTGCATGTTCTCTCTGTTTCCACTGGGAGCTCTGGTTTCCTCCCATAGTCCAGAGACATGCACGTCAGGTGAACTGGAGATACTAAATAGCCCTTAAGTGTTTGTGTTTGCCCTGCAATGAACTGATGACCTGTCCAGGGTGTTTCTCCACCTTTTACCCTATGAATGGTGGGACAAGTTCCAACAACCCCATGAATCTGATTTGGATAAACTTAAATGGATAGATAGATAAGCCAGACTCTAGCTGCTCTGTGGTAGACTTGCTGCTAAACACAGCTACGGAAGTGTCTATGCTGTTGCATACTTGGGGATGTCCATGTTCACCTACTGCTACCTCTGTACTGAGATGGAAACTGAAAGTGTTTATTATGGACCTCATGGGACGTTATCTGTAATTTAGTGTCAGACTCCTTTGTCTCTGTATCTTATAGATGACACATCCAAACATCCAAGAGCTGTGAGTTATAAATGAGTGCTTATAGCTCCCCCTTGTGGAGGTTGTTTATGCTGCTGAGCATGACCTGCATATACCAGGTTAATCATTCAGATTGAGAATTCATCACTAATCTAATTTAAGTCACCTATAATCAAATAAATATGGCAGCCTTAGTGCCATGTCATGCAGTTAAGCCAGCAATTTTAACAAGGGTTAAAAAGGGAAAATTTAGCTTATATATTGGCTTCTTTTTCCTCTCATTATAATGGGGCTTGGCAACATTTTATTGGGACACCTGCCCCTGTAAATTGAGTCTAGTGACATCCCTGCTGTTGTCAAAACCTCATTTGGAAACCCTCTCTGTATCCAACAGAATGAGTAGCCCAACAGAAATGGTCCAAAATATTTTGTCCAAAATGTTACCCAATTTAGTCATGGCCGTTTCCCATCTGCTCACTTGATCTCCCACTATTACAGGACGCGACCAAGCTGGATGCATTAACTGGCTCTACAAGCCCTCGTCTTGAGTCTGAACGGTGCAGAAGAAATGTAAATTGTGTCATTAATACCATTAGAAATTGGTTTTGAGTTTATGAGGTTTTGAGATATGAGGTTACACCACTGATGTTATATAACATTCACACATTATACCAGAATTGTTATGTTTATACCATAGACAAAAGCTTGTAGATTGGTTTGACTGAATGCATATGGAACTCTAGTTCTGCGCAGGCAGGTTCAGTGGTGGGTCAGGCCTAGCTTTAGCTCACTGCGCTAAGGAAAGCAGGAATAGGCTGCCCCGAAGTCATGATGGTGGAGGGTGCAGTAAGCCTGCTGTAAGCAGGGTGAATAGAGCCGGGCTTTGGGTCAAAACTCTCCTTCTGTTCTCAACCTACGCAAGCTCTGCCCAGGGACCCAACTGAACTTTCTGCCCACAGCAGTCCTCCCTGCTTTTAAATCACTATACGTGTGTGGGTGGGGAGGTGCAGGACACTGAGACAAATTTAATAATAATGAAGAAATAGAGCTATTATATACACTCAGGGCTATTGAGACATCTCATATACATGAAATAAGTCTGGGTCTAGGTGCCAGAACAAGCAAGCACATCCATATAGTCATATTCATTCAAATTAGAAATCAGATGCATGTGTTATATATGATCCCTGACCTAGGTCTGCCTCTCTTATTTATTAATTCCCTAGCTTTCCAGCTTATTATTCACTAATTAATCCTATGACTTATTACTTAGAACCGTCTATCTGGCAACCAATTGGAATTTTGAGGGGGCTTTGTGGAGGCGATTTGATTAACCAGTGTGGAGGTGGGGGACGTGATCAGATCTGTCAGCCTTGGGGGGGTGTGGGGGTGGGGGGGTGCGATTTGTCACAAGGGGGATAATTTCAACATTTTCAAGTTATTCCTGAGAAAAATGAACAGAAGACGTGAGACAATCTGCTCTACCAAAAGGTGCGTAGGCTGTCTTTCATAACAAGAATCAGAATGAACAAAATGAATGCAATCGGATTTCTTATTACACTTGTTATTTTTATTTTCAGCAGTAGGAGTGAAACCCTTGGAAAAAAAATAAGAGCCTCGACAATGATGATGCAGTTTTATGTTAGACTGATTGTTGCCTGATCTCTTAGCTTCTGTGTGTTACACGGAACACGCTCAAATGTTTCTTCTGGATAATTAAAACTGAATGAGTAGACGTAGGAAGATGAAGTAACTGACTTTGTATATGATGTTAATCTTATAATAACAGTAACAACTAGATGCATCTCCACAAGAGAATGCCAAGTGTGATTGCGTGGTTGCTATAAAACTAGCGTTTGAAGACCCCCAAACTTTGGTTTTATGGGAAAAAAATGTTTGTATAAAAAAAAATCCACTCACAATGTAGATTTGAACCGGTTCTCTTCTGATTCTGTTTATTCACTGCTCAGCATCTTACCTCGGAACCACCAAAGGGGCGTAAATGTGGTGACTCTTACCAAGCCATTTATGGGTAAGGACGACTGAATGCATAACCGCATTCACAGGCTGATTATATTTCATTAAACCCCAACAAACACCTGAGTCTGCTGTGTGTGTTGCTCTGCAAGTTTGATGTGTTTCTCCACATTGATCCTATCACCTTAGCTGTGACATTACAGACACTCCCTCCGACAAAGGCAACTCGACCGTCCGCTGTCTCTCCCCATACATTACAGAGGTGACTCAACCACAAATTGATTTTTTAAATGGTTAATACTCAGCCCGTGATCAACTAATCAAAAATCTGAATACACACACATTACACCAGATATTAACGTTTTGACACTGGGACCATGCCAGTATTTCAAAACTGAAGAAGAGGTGCCAATTTCCAGCTATAATAAAAATAATAATAATAATAATAATAATAATAATACGTAAGAAGGACAATAGTGTGATTGCTGATAATAAGATATTGGAAGGCTTTCTACCTTGATGCTGGCAATGAAAGTATGTAACGACCTGCCTGTAGCTTCTGCATGTGGTTGGAAGTGAGCTATTTTAGGCTGGAAGCTACCTAACTAGCTACCCATTTGAGTTCACTTCAATTCCCAAATCAGTTGCAGAGATGTGCATCAGCATGGATTATGGCTTGAAGACTTATCAGCTGGGTTCTACCAAGGTAAAATAAGGTCATGCCACTGTCTCTCTATGCTTAGCCCATGTTCAACATTAATATCACAGCGAGTGCAGCCAGCTAGACAAGTGGTTCTTTGGGAGCTGGCCAGGTGTGCCTTGCTATCAGTATTAATTATGATGATTCACATAGCCATAATCAGATTAAAAATGGGTGTATCTTGTGACAAAAACGAGCTAGTCTAACCAGCTAGCTAAAGAGCCCCTCTCTTCACCAACATGAGCTTATAAATGAGGCAGTGGCCCCAGATAACTCTTTCTCCACCCCCTCAGGCCTCGGGCATTTTTGATCATCATATTATTTCCAAGCACTTTAATGCATGATTGGAATGACAACTGAGTACATCTGAGCTATTTGTTATTATTCCTAATTTTTCTGAAAAGAAAAAAACAGAAGGGGTGGAGGGGTTTGGGTAGTGTGGGCAATTGAGTTTGTGGAAAAGACTTGGGGCGGGGTCGCTACAGGTGGGTTTGAGCAAGTTTAAAGTCTCCTCTTTAGACTCTCGGACCACTTTACAGATGTTAAGGATCATTTGAAAAAGTATCTTAAGGATAGTGTCGAAAAACTACCTTTTTTGGGCTAAAGCTACACTTGGGCTAAAGCTACACTTTTTAATATTTTTTATATTTAATATTCTGTGTAATTTTTACAAATGTTCTTTAAGCAAAGGCTGTAATGGCAGGTTTTCCTGTTTATTGCTTTGCCTCGTCGCTATTTTGCACAGCAAAAATATGCACTGCAGCTATTAGTGGTCCGATAATCTAAAGAGAAACTCTAAAACCCAGTACACTTTTATTTAAAATACAAGGAATGCTCAAGCGGTCCTTGTGTGAAATATGCTGGGGGGCTCTTAGAGCAGGTAACGAGCAGTCCAGCCTGACCCGGCCCAGCGCAGAGTTCAGAATAGAGAGGAGCATTCCAAGTCTTGGTTCAGGCGTCTGGAGAAGCTTGTTTTTCTTCAACATGTTTGTTTATCTGTTGTTCAGAGTGAGGAGAGCGTCCAGAGCTTTTATAATGCAATGAAGAAGCCCACTGTGGGCTTGGCTGTTGCAATGGAGACCATGGTGTTTAATTTCACAATGGAGATGGAGTGTTCTACGAGTTACCCGAGGTTAGTTGAGTTCAGCGCCGAGAGCTTTTGCACATCGGCGTTAGGGAGGCTTAAGTGAATGAAGCGTGTTTTTGCCATGGTAAGCTGTTCCTTAAGGTGCTAGTTCTTTGATCTCACCCTCAATCTGGAGCAGAGTAATGGGAGCGCTAAACGAACGTGTCATATTTTAGCTCTAAGTATTGTGATTTTCACAGGATTGCTTTATCTCTTTCATCGCGTTCTCCTTTATTTGGCATCAAGGGGAAGATTTCTTTCTGTTTCTTTTTTTCTGTACGTATAATAGTTCAGCAGAGCAGGTTCAGTCAGTAACACTGGTCAACATTTGTTAGTTTTGAATGGTTTTGGACCTTTACTCTTGGTAGTGAGGGGTCATTAGGTGGTCAACCAGTGGCATCTGAAACACAGAAGGGTCAGATACATGTTTGGACATCACTGGAATTGGCTGGAATTGTCCTGAACCTCTGCATAAGAGGATAAAAGCAAATTGTTTGTTTTCATCTTCTTCCTCAGGTCAGATGTTTAGGATAATGTTGAAAAAAAAAGTTTTTTGGGGGCTTAAACTGCACTTTATTGACCTTCATCTTTTCCATTTAATATTCTCTGTTCATAAGTAATTCTCCAAAGATGTTCTAAAACAAAGACAGTAATGACAGGTTTTCCTGTGTTCTGCTTTTTACTATTTTGCCAATAAAAATATGTACTGACCTATTTATATTATGGTTATTTGTAGCATAAAAGCCACTGTCAATCTACACTAATAGGCTTTACTGTTTTCTAATAAGTTTTTAATGGTTTCTAATAGGAAAATAATTGTCACTTCAGTGTACCATCAGATACACCAATACAAAACATTAGAGTTGTACTGTAAAATAAACTGTTGCCAGTAACACCCACTACTAATCCCTCTCGTCTCTTTTATCTTATTTTCCAATAAAGTATTACAATGAAAAGAAATATGGGTACTACATTCATAAAAATGTGACTATGGTGTTTAGCCCTGACTTTCACCATGCAGGTTGTCCTAGCTGAAAATGTTTAGCCCCATACCCAACCTAGCTAGTTAACATAAGGGAAGATAATCTCTAATGATATACTATTGGGACGCCTGACCATTACACCAACAGGGACTTTAATGACACCGCATTCAAATCCAAAGACTTTAATATGGAGTTGGTCCCCCTTTTGCAGCTATAACAGCTTCCACTCTTCTTGGAAGGCTTTCCACAAGATTTTGGAGTTTCTGTTTGAATTTGTGCCCATCCATTCTGTAGAGCATTTATGAGGTCAGGCACTGATGTTGGACGAAAAGGCCTGACAGTCTCCATTCCAGTTCATCCCAAAGGGCCAGTCAAGTTCTTCCACACAGAACTCATCCAACCATGTCTTTATGGACCTTGCTTTGTGCACTGGGGCACAGGCATGCTGGAAAACAGGTGTAAAAAAACACCCTGAAAAACAGGTGTGTCCCAATACTTTTTTCCATTTTCCACAGAAAATGGAAAAAAAGGAGTAATTCACCTCTATGGCCCCTTGATTAAGTGATAGGATGGAGAACAGGGATTATCAGCTTGTTTATTGGGTGTCTGTGCTTTTAGTTTGTCCGTTTTATTATTGGAATGTATTGTAGCTGCAGTAAAAATACCAAAAACAGTACATGTTTATTTTGCAGAAGTGCTGTCTAGACTGTGTAGCATTTCTTGAAACTCTCAAATGTATGTTTCAGCACTGGGGACTCGGGAGTCGGGCAGTCAGTCAGTCTGAGAGTCAGTGAGGCAGCCAGTCAGTCAGTTAGGAACACTGGCTACTCCTGGCTGACTCTGGTTTTCATTTCTAATGTTTTAGTTCTGAGATTGTGACTTGTGTGTGATTTGTGTTTCTGACGAAATAACCTAAGATTAATTTTCAGACCTGATTCAGGTGTCAGAAGCTGACAGTAACTGTCTTTGCTGCCTTTTTTCATCCTGAGTGCTTACAGATCTCGGTTAAATTACAGTGCACTAGACTGTCATGTTTGCTGTGTGGAGGGGGTCATATGTGTTTATCATCAGTGATGTGTGTTTTGTATGCTGTGGAAGTTCTCCTCAAGCTTTGAGGGTCTGTATCTGTGCGCTGCAGCTCGGAGCCGTTTGGAGGAAAAGGCAATGGGCTTCAGTCTGATGTTTGAAGTTGGTGCAGTAAGCTCCAAAGCAGAAAGATAAAGACGTGTGTTTGTGTGTGTGTGTGTGTGTGCGTCTATAGTGAATCGTGGATTTATTGATTTCACTTTAGCAGTCCTGGAAGCTATTCATCTCTGCCTTAGTGACTTCCACCTTGACCTTTGACCTCTTGCTTATTGCATAAGCTCTTGGAGCTTCTGGTCTTTTCTCAGCGCCGTTTTATTAATCATTTATCCCCCCGCAGTAGACATTCTCCCTCTCCCTCTCTCTCTCTCTCTGTCTGTGTGTCTCTCTCTCTCTCTCTCTCTCTCTCTCTCTCCCCCTCTCTGTGTCTGTCTCTCTCTCCCTCTCTAACTCTGTGTCTGTCTCTCTCTCTCTCTCTCTCCCTCTCTCTGTGTCTGTCTGTCTCTCACTTTCGCTCTCTTTTTCTTTCTCTCTCTATCTCTCTCTGTTTCACTCTCTCTGTCTGTCTCTTCCCCTCTCTTTCTCTCTCTCTCTCTCTCTCTGTCTCTCTCTCTCCCTTCCTCTCCTTCTGTCTCTGTTCCTCTTTCTCTCCCTCCCTCCCTCTTTCTCTCTCTCACACTCTCTCTCTCTCTCTTTTTCTCTTTCTCTCCCTCTTTCCTTCCCTCCCTCCCTCTCTCTCTCTCTCCCTATTTCTTCCTCGTTTCCTGTCTCTCCCTCCTTCTCTCTCTCGCTATCTCTTCCTGTCTCTCCCTCCATCTCTCTCTCTCTTTCTCTCTTCCTACCTCTCCCTTCCTCCCTTTCTCCCTATCTCTCTCTCTCTCCCTCCCACTCTCTCTACCTATCTCTTACTCTTTTCTTATCTCTCTCTCCCTCTTTCTCTCTCTCTCTCTCTCTCTCTCTCTCTCTCCCTCCCTCCCTCTGTCTGTTACTCTTTCACCCTTTCAGACATTGAGTTGTGCAGTATGTGGAAAGACTGGCTAAAAGCGCTAATGCTATTTTGACTGTAAATGACAAAGTTTGGCTCTCGCTGTCCAGCTCCCCATCTGTTTCTGTGCTCCCAGGGGCCTGACTGATTCACACATACCCCCTCTCACACACCCACACCCGCACACACAGCTCCCGCAGTGAACGGCCCTTAATCTCCAAGCCATTCCATTAAAACACACCTCGGCAGTCTGATTCTGAAAGGCTTTCTTCTGCTTTTTCGATTGCTGCTCTACCAATGCTTGGCCCCCTAATCCATTGTCATGGTCACGTCTTCAATAGCCCTCGAGCTTCCATTACCGTTCCATTGTAACTCTCCACTGTTAAATAGTGAGGTTCAATCAGCAAGCTTAAGAACCTATTAGACTATAGTGAGCGGTCACATCATTTCCCGAGGAGCGTGTTTCGCTGCAGGGCTAACAGTAGTCCATCTTGGCCAGCCAGCTGGAGTGTTTTACTTGGAGGAACTATAGGATCTAACTGTTATATCTTTTACATTATAGCTTGACCTTGCTGCTGGGTCACTTTAGATGCCACTGAAATAAGCTAGGACATTATCAAACCTTGAACTGTTGAATTGTCAGTCACTAGAGAGGTAGGCCGCCCTCTGGGACAGGGGCGGTGGGTGCCGGCCTCGGGCATGGCGGGTCTCCGGGCTGTTGTCGTGACGGTTCCTGGTTCCGCTGTCCCTCGCCTGCGGTGGGGCGTGGGGAAACAGTGGTGCCTAATGAGCCAGCTACTGCTGGCTCTCTTCTTCAGGGGTAGCTTTTATGCCCCTGATCC
>JBBPCZ010029484.1:0-13911 GCA_037974445.1 Brycinus macrolepidotus
GTTTCGCATAACGAACTCCCCGCATAACGAACGCGCTGCTGGAACGAATTGCGTTCGTTATGCGGGGTACCACTGTATTATTTTCGCGGGTGCCTAAGACTAATGCATAGTACTGTATATTTTGGCATAGTGTCCTTTTTTCCCCTGTCAAAGTTCACTGGACCATTGTCAAGTGGTAGCGCAGGTTTATACTGATAAACTGCTTCATTCAACAACAGCAAAAACATAAACCACCATGTCTATGTTTCAGGCTTTTTAGCAATATGTGATATGCATCTTCTTGACCAGCTTTTCCGAGAGTTTCTGTCCAGTAGACAGTATATGACCGTGATGGTGCCCATTTGTATTTAAACTGTATCATTTCTGGACACCAGTGCCCAACCAGGACCTCAGATCAAGTGGGAAAACTGTATGAATGAGATTTCTTGCTGAACTTTCATGGGTCCAGACTGGAGCAGGATGGTGGAGAGAAGTAAGGTGGAAAGGAGGAGTTTAGCGTCACACCTCTTTTTGACGTTTCCTTGAAGCTGTTCCCAAACCGTGAGGTCACGACCTCCAGTGACCCAGCGATGCCCACCGCTTGGTGTGAGCCAGGCCGTAAAACAGAGAACTCTGGGTAAACTGGAACTGAGCGAGACAAGGTACTTGCACTGCGGGAGAGAAAACACTGACAGAAATGGAAGAAGGAAGGAAGGAAAGAAAGAGAATTTAAAAAACGATTCAGCATTCTCAAAGATACTTGAAAGACCTCTTGACGACCCTCACTTACAGTTAAGCGTACTCTTTCCCGTGCTGAGGTCAAAGCAGGAGCCAATCAGAACCCCCGGAATTTGACTGATGCAATCTGTGATGCCAGCAGAGCTGCTGTGATTGGTTAATCTGCTCACCGTGCCTGAAATTGATTGGACAAAAAAGATGCAGACAGTAAGGAGGATGCTGTTCATATACAGTACTATGCAAAATCTTGGGCAACTGTGAAAATAATGTTTCAACACTGTTTAGATGAACAGTGAGTGTTTTTTATTCACATTAATATTACTAAATATACTAAATAAAACTTAAAATAATTAATACAAATAACATTATACAGTAAATAGTGATGTTCTGTTCAGTATATGAGTGTGTTCTTGTGGAAGTCCAGTATTACTGTAGTTTCATCAGAAACCTGGTTTGACTCAATCAGTCCTTCATTAAATTAAATCAGGAGCTGCTGATGGAGTTTCACTAATCCAAACAACGGCTGGAGGCACCGAGGAGGAATCTGGAACCGAACCTGTGTTCTCTTGTTTGTTTGTATTTATTCTAATGTTCACTTTGCTGGCAGAAAGACACTTTATCACACGCTAAGAAAAACGGCTTTAGAAAGTTTGCATAGGTGCCGTATATGCCATCAAATAATTTCTGCTCAGTGGTGGTCTTGAGGTGGTCCTGAACCTTGAACGGGGTACAGAGGCCTAACAAATGACACAGTTTGCATCTGTAAACTATAAAGTGCACCTATATGGTCGGTGGAGCCGATAAAATGACCAATCAGTGTAGGTAGGGGTTTGAGCTCAGGGGAAATAAAGAAGATACATGTTGGACATGGACTCATTTTACACCTCCAGTGAGATCATGACTAGCCTGCTGCACGTGTTGCTCCACTCTCCAGATTAATCTGGTGTAACTGTTTACAGATTTCGGGATAACAACACCTCTCAGAAGAGATATCCCCCGATCTGCCGCGCTCCGGAGAGACGGGATTAAGACACGAACGTTCCGGATGTTTTTGAAATTTCCTGCTGCCCCGCAGCTCGCTTCTCCGAGCCGCTGGGACCCTCAGCGCAGCTGCTGTGAGCGCGCGGGCCCAGCCACGATGCATTCCATTAATAAATCCGCTCAGCAGCCTCGGGCTCGCAGAACAAACGAGAGTCTACCGAGGGCGGCGAAACACTAAACAGAACAGGATCCAGCGCAGAGAACACAAGAAGCGCTTCATGAGATGAGACAGACTAAACGACCACTTGCCGAAGGGAGACCTGACAGTGTTGGCGGGATTCTGACTGTAAAGGCGGCTGTATTGATGCTCACTGGTGTACAGCTGGTGACCTGGTGATTAGGGAGTTGCCCCTGCAATCGGAAGGTTGTGGGTCTGAATCCCAGCACTGCTAGTGGCACCACTGAGGTACTCTTGAATAAGGTACCGTCCCCACACACTGCTCCCCGGGCGCTGTGTTCCTGGCTGCCCGCTGTTTCACTTTGTGAATGGGTTAAACACAGAGAAAGAATTTCACACTGTTCACACTGTGTGCTGTGGTGTGTTCACGCGTGTTTCACTTCATAAGCGTTAGTTACATTATGAACCCTTATCTCAAACCGTGTGGAGCTGTTCAGTAATCTGAAATAGACTCACTTATGTGGCTTCTGGCACTGTCTGAGTCACTGTTATCTATCATAATAGACAACAGTGCATTAAATAGGCATACCAAATTGCAGTAGGTAATAAGACCCCTTGGCGATCAGTGGGGTCCAAGCAGCACAAGGTTGAATGATTTGGCTGCTTTACCATTCTGTAATGTTGCGTAAGGATTTAAAGATCAAATTAATTTTGAGGACCAAATGAAATGATCAAATGAAGAAAACATGTTATAGCTTGTTGTAAGGACATCGTATGGCTCATTTGTTTGAAACTGGGTAAACAGCATCTACATGCCATTTATACACTTCACTAAGATTAGCCATTCTCACAGGCGTGTATTGACTGCAGAATTTCGATTGGCCATCGATGGTTATTTTGTTGAAGGAGCCAAATCGAACTACGGTAGATGTGAGTTTAAACACACCCAATTTCAACATTGTAGCTTAAGTGGTTCTTGAGATATTAAAATATGTCCATTGTGTGCAAAATTTCACAAATTTTTGTGTAAATCTAAAGAATGTGGTAGTGATGTAGGATGTCAAATTTTGTGAAGTTTGAACCTTTACGTCACAACATATTGGCTAGTGAAGTTTGTGCACTGACATTATTCACTAGAGGCTAATCTGCCATACAAATTTTACAAATCCTTAAAGGGAGATCAAGAGAGGACCCTGGAAGAGAGAGTCTGTATTGAGGATGGTTCTTTGACCCATTTTCTCCAAAGCTCCTCAGTCAAAATCCACTGTCTATCTGTGGTCCGTTAAAACAGCACATTTAATTTGTAACCGATTTATTCCTCTGACGTGTTAACGAGGAGCTCAGACCTGTCCTCCAGTTCAGCACGCGGATGCTGGCTCTTCCGCAGGCCAGGAAGATGCGGTCGCCGCGGGCGCTCAGCCTCAAATTCCGGCCGACCTCCTCTCCCCCGCCGCAGCCTGTGACCTCCGACCCCCAGCGCTGCAGCCTGCGGAGCGCCTCCGGCCCGTCATCACACACCTCCCACACACACACGCTCCCGTCCGCCGAGCCACTGAACACCAGAGGACCCTGCGACTGTGGGGGAAGGAGGGTCAGTGCGACTGTGTTTCCATGACAACTGAAACTCTTAATAAATAAAAAATGTTGAAGAGAAATAAATAATAAACATACAAAATGAGCTTTGCATGTACATAGTCATTTGAAGTCATATGTGTTTGTGTGTGTATGTGTGTGTGTGTGTGTGTGTGGGAGGGGGGGGGGATATACAAATCCAAAAGTACCTGGACAGTCCTTCTAATTTGTGAGTTCAGAATCAGTATCATTCAGCCACACCCTGCCCGATGCGTGATGGAGGGATGAACTGGGTTTTTGATGCAGATCATTCCACATCAGTTCCTAATCCCACTAATACTCTCTGGACTAAATGCAATCAAATTCGCACAGCAATGTTCCAGCATCTGGTGTAAAGCCTTAGAGAAGTTTAGACTATTACTGCTGCAAGGGGGGGGGGGTATTAACACAATATATTGTGTATTGTGGGGTGTGTGCATGTGCGTGTACATATATATATATATATATAAAATCATCTAAAGTGATGTTAATCGTTTTTATATTCCCCAAAACATTGATTCCAAACTTCTGAAAGAAGGTACTGTAAATATCAATGAGAATAAATAAATAACAAATAAAGGGCGGGGGGTTTACATAAGAGCTCGATTCTGTATGTGTTCTCTGAGGACCGGGCTTCAAGCCTGGGCTGAGCTTTAAGCCTTAGGAGCGGAATATTAAAATTTGATACGTGCTGGATCGATGCCACTCTAACAAGAAGGCAGAGAGGGCCTGCCAGTCGCGGCGGTGCTGTTGCTATGGCGCCCGCCCACCTGTAGCGTGGTGACCGCGTCCAGGTGCGCGTTGACTGATTGACAGTTCTTCTGGGAGAGCCAGTCCCACACCTGCAGCTTCCCTGCGTCTGTCACACGAACACAGCCACATCAGTCATCCTCACACCGACACACTGACAGAGTGGACGCGCACAGCATCCACACACATCCACGCACCCTCACACACACCGGATCCTCACCTGAGCCTGTCGCAATGTAGCCCTCCCCCTCAGCTATGAAGCAGAGGCTTGTCACGGAGTTAAAGGTGTAGACTGATTTCACACACTGGCCTGCCAAGAGACACACACACACCCAGACACACACACACACACACACACACACAGACATAGGACCTGATACACATTCCATTCCAATAAGCATCACTAGCCTGTTCACTTATTTCCCTTCTACCTACATAGAGGCTTCATTACACATGTATAAGCACTAAATAACATATTTGAATATCTAGCAACATTCTCATTAACAAGGCTACATCACATCTCAATCACAACTGACATAAATCTACTTACTTCAACAATGTCGGTTGTCATAAAAGCCACTTTGGTCCATTTTATGGTCATTTCAGCCCAGAAAGTGTGATAAAAATTAGCCCTTATTAGTGTTTAGATCAATTTATATCAGTTGTCTTGAGTGAAGGGTTTATGGAGGTGTCATATTTATGTAATATTTATCTAATATTTATCAACAGCTAATGCTACTAAGATGTTGTATGAAGTAAATGACATTGTGTTGACATATTACGTATAATATACTGTGCAAAAAATCCTGTACTTGAGTCATTAGGCCTGAGCATCCAGGGCTGCAGTCCCAAATCTCTTACGAATAGACTCTAATCATCAAATTGAAATTATAGCCCCTAATGTTTCAAGACCCTAACCATGACTCTCGCTACACGAGCTACTGAGGACGCACTCAGCTTTACTTTGAATGTCAAAAGTAGAGCCAAACAAACATGCAAAAGAACTCTTTCCTTCTGTGAACCGCTACGATATTTTTGCTATATTTGATATTTGGTGTTTCAGAAATGCAATGATGTGCAAAGTACTAGCACACGTACTAGGTGTCTTCTACTGTACAGCCTTCAGCTACATGGGTTTGGCATCATTTATTATAGCCTCGTATCAAGTTATATAGTGTTAACCTTGAACAGTTTAGGTTGTTAGGGTCAGTTCATCACATTTACATACTCTTGTGTAAAAATGTTGTAAAACATCACAAAAAGTATTGGAAAACAAAATAATGAATGAAATTGAAATAATGATCAATTTAACGGATAACGGTATCATACGTATAAAACAATGTACTTGGAAGCATTGCTATATAACTTATATTACTATATACAGCATATTTAGATTTTTGTGTAGTCGTACATAAAAAAGACCTCTGATCACGTGACATAAAGTCCACAAAGAACCCACTTAAATATGGCAATTTTTCTGCAAATTTAACTCAAGTCAATTTTAATAAAATGAAACGTAAAATCTAAAACGTGCCACAGGCCTCATTTCTATGAGTAATAGGGAGTTAAAATGTGAAGAAGTGTTGTTCTCTGTAGAGGTCGTGTACCCTCATTTGAGCAGAGGTGCCCACGGTTTTGCATAGTTTGTGTGTGTGTGTGTGTGTGTGTGTGTGTGTGTACAAGAAAGTGTGTGTGTGTGTGTGGGTACAAGAAAGTGTGTATGGGTGTGTGTGTGTGTGTGTGTGTGTGTGTAGAAGAAAGTGTGTATGGGTGTGTGTGTGTGTGTGTGTGTGTGTGTGTGTGTGTGTGTGTAGAAGAAAGTGTGTATGGGTGTGAGAAAAGTGCAGTACGTGACTCACCAGAGCTCAGTGTCCATATTCTTACACAGCAGTCGGTGGAGCCGCTCAGAACGAACCTTTCCTTCTCCCCCAGACACAGAGCAGATGCTACAGAGAGAGAGAGAGAGGGAGAGACAGAAAGTAAGAGAGAGAGAGAGAGAGGGAGAGACAGAAAGTAAGAGAGAGAGAGGGAGAGGGAAAGACAGAGAGAGAGAGAGAGAGAGAGTAAGAGAGTAAGAGAGAGAGAGACAGAGAGAGTAAGAGAGAGAGAGAATAAGAGAGAGAGACAGAGACAGAGAGAGAGAGTAAGAGAGAGACAGAGAGAGAGAGGGGGAGAGGGAGAGAGAGTAAGAGAGAGAGACACAGAGAGAAAGACAGAGAGAGAAAGAGACAGAGAAAGTAAGAGAGAGAGACACAGAGACAGAAAGAGACAGAGAGAGAAAGAGAGAGGGGGCCAGAGAGAGAGAGAAAAGGCAGTTTGCCAGAAAGCACAATTACAAAAGTAAAGTGAAGAAGAAAGGGCAGACAAAGGCAAGCAAAGAGACGGACAGATGGAAAGGAGGAGAGAAAGTGTAGACAGGACAGAAGAGGTGGGAGGAAGGAGGTGAAGAATAAATGGATAAGCTGCGATAGACAGACGCTCCGGCAGGATGCCCCTTATTCCCAGGCGGGGAATTACAGTGGGTAATCACGGCCATATCATTCAGTATAGATAGGAATGAAGAATTATGTGTTTATCATAACAAATTTTCAACATCATTAAGTAGTTAAGATGTAAAGTCATCCCGAATGCTCAGTATTGTTTACAGTGGTGGTGAATGGAACCAGACGTCCTAATGCCTCTAAAAGCTCCCTCAGGAAGAGTTCTGATAGGAAGTGGTAAAGAATACACTGATGCCTGAGGCACTGCTTTACTGTAGGACAGATAAGGTTTTGGCCAAAAAAGAAATTATTTTACCACTTTTTTGTGGTACCCCTTTCTAATGAACGCAAGTGCTTTTGACTACGAAAAGCTAAACAATTATCAAAGACACAAACAGGTCTTCTTAGGCTTTATGTGGGTAAATAAAATTTAAAAACGATTCATTAAAGTAATAAAATACTGGGGGCATGGGGGTGGTGCTTCGGGACGGGCCCGTAGCCATATACCCCCTAAGCCCCATGTGAAACCATCTCCTCTATTGTTGAAAGTGGTGGTGAATGGAACCAGACCTCTTAATGCCTCTAAAAGCTCTCTTGGGGAAAAATATTACATGAAATGGTTATTGGTGCACTGCCTGATGCCTGAGACTGTGTATTACAGGATAGGTACGGTTTTGGCCTAAAATGTATTATTTTATCACTATTTTGTGGTACCTTTATCATCCCCTTTCTAATGAACACAATAGCTTTTGACTACCAAGCTCTGAAAACACACATAAGTCCTTCCGAACGCTCCGCTCTACAGAGTCGGAATTGTTCAGAGTGGTGGTGAATGGAACCGGACGTCCTAACGCCTCTAATGCTCCCTCAGGGAAAGTTGAATGACATGAATTGGTTACGAAATGCACTGCCTGTGAAGCCGTGTCCGTACCCAGGGTCCTGCAGTACTCCGCCGGTGGCACGCTGAGGCAGGTGACCCCGCCGCTGTGACCCCCCAGATTGCGCTGCTCCGTTGCCGTGGGAACATGCCACACCTTGACCGTCGTGTCGCGACTTGCGAGGGAGAGACAAGGTGCCGTCAGCAATCTCACAGTCTGTCAGGGTCACAAAGCGTCTAAAAGAGCTCCTGGTTACCTGCCGGAGACCACCAGGTTCTCCACGGCCGCCACACAGGTGATGATGTCACTGTGACCTTCCAGAGCCCTGAGGCGGAACTTGGCTCCTTCCCAGGAGCCTCGGAGGGATTTGAATTCGGAGTCTGGGACGAAAACACACACACACACACACACACACACACACACACACACACACCAGTTAACCCCTGAACCCTTAATGTGATGGTCAGACTCAGAATCAGAAACTTCATTGATCCCGGAGGAAAGTGCTTATGCTACGACTGCACAGACACACAGAGACACAGAGACAATCTAAACAACAATATAAAATATAATATAAAGTCAAAATGAAACTCTCCAGAAAGTACTCTGAAAATACTCTGTACTAAATGCACTATGCTATATACACAAATTGCTGTGGTCAGTAAGAGAGATGGATATAAATGATATAAATAAATAAATAAATTACTGCTGGAGTAGTTTACTAATGAACTCAAATAGTGGTTTGGAGTTGTTCTCTATACTGAGTCTGTTATTGTACGTAATAGATACAAGTTTTATTAATAGTTCCTGAACAATTCATAATAGTTATTAAACGGTCATTACAGTAACTGAACAATTCATAATTCTAAACGTTATAAACTAATAATAAAACAATCATTCATAACACTACAAACACTAATTCATTACATTACTAAATAAAGTAGCAGTTATCTAATCATTCATAAAAATCACAGAATAGTTCATAATCATTACTAAACAATTCATAATAGTTACTGAACAATTTAGAATACTAACTATTACAGACTGATCATAAAGAGGAATAATTGATAGTAGTTGAAATGATTCATAACAGTTACTTAATGTTATAATAGTCATTCTGAATAATGCTTCCTAACTAAATTACTGCAGTTACTGAATAATTCATAATACTAAATACTTACTAAATAACTGATACTAGTAACCGAATAGTTCATAATATGGATGTTTATGCACGTCTGTTAAAAAATCTTTAAAGAAAAAAAAAATTGAAAACGGTACGCCAATCTGCACAACTGTTCCAATGTTAATATTTTTTTGTGTTAATAAATTATTTAATTAATTATTATTATTATGTATTATTATCATTCATTATCTTTAACAGTAGTAGTAGTAGTATGTATGTTAATATGACCAGTATTATCACATATTTTAATATGCAATAAAAATGATCATATTAATATGATTTTTTTGGGGGGAAAAAATATGATCAATTTTTTATTCACTTTATTCACTTCTTTGTTGTGTATTTCTATAAAGGACAAAGTAATAATAATCCTATATCTAATAATATACCTATTCTGTTCCTAATTGGGAAATGTATCATTCTTCGGCTTCCTGGACTGGACATGCATATTCATTTTATTAATTAATCTGCAACCAGACGGCTTGTACATTATTTCTAGAATTATTATTGTGGTGGGAGCGGTGGAAATTAGATTTTGGGCTGAAACATCATTAATAAGCCTGCGGTTTAAGGGGTTAACCCACTTTACTGGCTCCTGGCCACTCCAGTTCTTAACTCCAGAAGCGGGAGCGAAACGGAACGGCCCACGGTCAAATTTTAATTACATGTCCAGCGCCGGAACCGGAGATGAATGTCCCAGAGTGAGCTACTGGCACACGCAGCTTTAGTGTTTCTGAGTGTGAATGTTCAGTGTGTGCATGTGTGTGTGTGTGTGTGTGTGTGTGTGTGTGTTTGACCTGGGTCTGGTGGGTCAGGGCTGTTTGGGATGTTTTGCGTTTGTCTGTTTTCTTCCTTCTTTCCACCACTTTCTCTCCGTTCCTCTTCCTCCTGGTCATCTTCTCGTGTGATCTTCACTGCTGGAGTGTGAACCGCGTGATCCTCGGCCGAATCCTCCCTACAGCCACAACAGCCAGAACAACAGACTTCAGCGACCTCTGACATCACTACAGGCTTCAAAATAATCCAAAAATGTGTTTCATTACATCTCAAATTTCAGTGAGTCCTGATACCTAAAATGTCATCATAATAATTAGCTGATATCAGAAATGATTTCACAGCAATGCAATTTGATTCAATTCTTTCGGTGCAATTCAAAACGCACTAAAATGATTCAATGAGTTCTGATACCTGAAATGTCATCATAATTCAGTTTAATTTGATACTTTTGGTACAACTGAACATGCACTGAAATGACATTATGAATCCTGATATCAGAAATTACAGCGTGATTCAATTTGATTCTTTCGGTACAATGATTCAGTGAATCCTGACATTGTACATTTCACCATAATTCAATTTTATTTGATTTTTTTTTTTCAGTACAATTCAAAATATACTGAAGCGATTCAGTGAATCCTGGTCTCATAAATTTCAATGTGATTCAATCTGATATGATTCTTTTGGTACAACTGAAAATGCACTAAAATGATCAAATGAATCCTGACACTGGCAGTTTCACTGTGATTCACTCCGATTTGATTTTTTCAGTACAATTCAAAATGAACTGATATAATACAATCAATCCTGACACTTGAAATTTCTACTTTATCCAAGATTTGATTGGATTTGACTCAATTATTTTGCTGCTATTTAGAATCATTTAAAAAAAATACACTGTACAACTATGTACAAATGAGTTTATTTATGGGATTTTTCATGTTGGATTAGATGAAGATTTTTTTTATCTGCCCTATACTACATTAAAGGACTCCTATCGTGAAAAACTTTTATTTTTTAAAAAGAGAGGTTGATGTAGGACAAAACATATACACCTCTCAGTCCATAAATGCAAAGTATGCAATAAAAACAGACCATTTTGAATTCCCTGTTTTTGTGATGTCATAAAAAACAATGCATTTACACATATCCACCTATTCAGCCTTCAAGCAATTTAGCTCCGCCCCCCTTTAATAAAGTTATAAGGAGTGTTTTAGCCTGGACTGCATTTTGAACACGGGGACAATACAGGCCAGCCAATCAGGACAGAACTCTTTACATATACCAGACTTAAAGGCACAGTAACCAAAATAGTCTGTTTGATTTTAAGGGATAAAAAGAGAGGTTGGGAAAAGGTCATGTAAGAATAAAAATTTATTATGGCTGTTTATAGCAAAGAAAATAATAAAATGCAAGAAAAATCAGTTTATGGGCCTTTTATTATCATAACAATCGATTCTGACATTAAAAATTCAGTTGACTCACCACTTTCAGATCACAGGTCAATGCATTTTACACCCCTAACTGTTATATCAGTATGTTTGTGTGTGTGTGTGCGTGTGTGTGTGTGAATTTAGATGGATCGACTGCAGAGCAGAAGTCAACTGTGTGACAATCCACTCCATGACTATGTTATTATACACACACACACACACACACACACACACACAGCCGGTGTGAAGTGGAGGGCGGTGGAAAGAGGTACAGTGTGTTTAAAGATGCATGACCGCGTCCAATCAATACTGACTAGACGAGTGAGAGGGAGGCGGAACAGCCCCGGGCAACCGGAGCTACAATTCACACACTCCTGACCCTCGCCCTCTCTCTCTCTATACCTTTCTTTCTCTCCCCCGACTCTCATTCTTACACTTGTCTTTTCATTTTATCCTCCTCTTCTCCCACAATGCAGCAGGTTTGCTGGGGGCCAGAAAGCTGCAGCAGCAGCTCGGCCAATCTGCTGCGAAGCTCTGCCTTCTTCGAGACCTGAGCGAGAGACACACACATATAGAGAGAGAGAGACAGAGAGAGAAAGAGAGATAGGGAGAGAGAGATTTATGTATTGAATTAGGGTAAAATACCCGAGAATAGGATAATTACAGTTTTCATTAACCCATTCATGTCCAACAATTTGGCCTGTAAGGATGTTTGGTCCCTCCCTCATTAAGAGAACAAATATATTTACATATTTTTTTAAACTGATCATATATATATATATATATATATATATATATAAAATTGTGGATCCCTTTTTTTTAATTTTCCAAAAAATGAATTTCAATAAGTGTGTTTATTTATTATTAACAAAAGTGTTATAATGTCATGAAATACATTTTTGACAATACGTTTTCTTTATTTGTTTATTTATTTATTTATTTTTGTCCCTTGGCCCACCACATGGACTGGTGGATATTCAGGTATGAATATTAATGAGTTGTTTCAGATATGAACATGAATGAATTGGTATAAGTGATTACAGTTATGTTCAAGCATGGGACGGTGTTATAAGACTATAATAAAACAGGTCTGAGAGACTAAGAGCTGGTCCAGTGTTTAAAACAGTGCTGTAAGGGGATAAGGGAGTGAGGGAGGAGAGCTAGGCCCTGGAGGAGACCCCTGGGACCCCTGAGATGCCTGAGACTACTGGGACCCCTGAGACCCATGAGATCCCTGAGAACCCTGGGACCCCTGTAGTCTCTGGGCTGGTAGTGGACAGGGGTGTCAGTCCCTCAGAAAAGTGAAGAAAACTTCTGCAAGAAGAGAAGCGTGCGTTTCGGGTGTGTACCTTTACTCTCTCTTCTGGGGTGAGGGAAACTTTGATCTCCAGGTTCTCGATCTGCCTCAACTTCTTCTGCAGTTTCCTCACCTCCCCCATCTGAGCGGCTCGGTCCTGTTAAACGCCCCCCGACACGGCTCTCCGTCCCAAACCTGCTCTTCAGAGGGACACGGCGGGCTGCAGGGCCGTTTAGAGCCTGTGCTGTTAACCACAGCCCGGGCTTTTCCTGGGGTTTGTGCTCTAAATGCTCCTCATGAAGTTTCTCACAGCCATCAGACCCTCCATCAGACACCCCTCACCGTAAACACGACCTCACCGGAACTCCAGACCAACCGAGCCCTACTGACCTCACCGGAAACGCGTGGCACATCACTATGACGACCGAGCCCGCACTGTTAAAGTAGAAGTCTAAACACGGAAATGTTTAAAAAATATTTTTAAAAAATAATAACAATAAAAAGAAAAGAAAAGAACTCATTTTAATATATTTTAATTCATCCCAGAGAATCAAGCGAAAAAAAAAGAAAGCAAACTGGACTAGGTTATGGTAGGTTAATTGTCCTTGTTTGCATAACTTATACACTTAATAGATTTTAATAGATCTGAAGTGTGACATCATTTTAAAAAAAGCAGACATCATCCACAAGGTTGTGTTGATGTTTATTTTTTATTATTTGTACTGTATTTTATTTACAATGATAGGATTCCATTCATTCATTTATTTTATTTGACTGGCATTAATCCACTGTACTGGGAAAAAAATGATAAAATACTAATAGTTCTCAGTATCATTAAATGTCAAGGTATTACATCTGTCAAATTAGTGTTATTTCATCATAATGAAATGGTTGAGGTGTAAATAAAGTCATTCAGAATGGAGTTGATATGAAATGGTTTATTGTAGAGAGACTAACAACACAAAAATGGCCATTTGATTTGCAGTCCAAACCCACCAGTGAACCAGTGAAAATATGTGTC
Source organism: Brycinus macrolepidotus (assembly GCA_037974445.1). NCBI lineage: Eukaryota > Metazoa > Chordata > Actinopteri > Characiformes > Alestidae > Brycinus > Brycinus macrolepidotus. Next base: position 13,307 of record JBBPCZ010029484.1, read on the forward strand.
TTGTGAGTGTCTGTATGTAATGTTATGATGGTAAAATAGTGGCACATCTGAAAAAGGTTCTCTCTGGGGACTCTTTTGCCTTACACTACCCTGCTTTCATCTCAAAGCCATGAATGTGTTGAAAAAATACATTTAGGCCAAAATCTTGCTAAAACAGAGTCCTTGGCATCAGGCAGCACATTCATGACCATTACTTGTAATAAGTTTGTGAGTGGGAGCTTTTAGAGGCATGAAGAGGTTTGGTTCCATTCACCACCACTGTCTGGAACAGAGCGCTTCACGTAAAAGCACTCGGAATGACTTTGTTCATGTCTCAACCATTTACTTCAGCAGGAATGTTGAAGAAAGGATTAAATCCACCTTTACTACTAGAGAAAGGTATCCAGAAACAGGTCAGGCGGCTTCGGGTCAGGTTATCAGAAAATTTCATGGGTGCGGGGAAGTATGGGTTGGTTGATTAAGGGATACACTATATGGACAAAAGTACTGGTACACCTCACTATTACACCAACCGGGACTTTAACGACGTTGCATTCAAATCCATAGACTTTAATATGGAGTTGGTCCCCCTTTGCAGCTATAACAGCTTCCACTCTTCTTGGAAG
>JBBPCZ010029521.1:0-13909 GCA_037974445.1 Brycinus macrolepidotus
AGGTTCTTCCCCAAACTGTGTCCACAAAGTTGGAAGCATGGCGTTGTCCAAAATGTCTTGGTATGCTGAAGCATTAATATTGCCCTTCACTGGAAGTAAGGGGCCTAGCCTAAACCCTGAAAAATAGGTGTGTCCCAATACTTTTGTCCATATAGTGTGGCTGGACAGGTATAGTCTAGGCTTCTGGCTGTGGGCCACATCACTGCACTGTACTGGTAGCTCAGCTTGGGGAAACAGACGTAGAGAGGGAAAAACAAGAGCCGGGGCGGGGAGGAGGGCACACACACACTCAGCAGCTGAAACAGGGGAGATCAGGTTGGAGCTGTGCCCGTGAAAACAGCTCTCCTCCACGGAGACGTGTTCACACTCGCTCAGCAGAGGATCAAACAGCGTGCCTGTCTTCCTCCACCCGTATTCCAGCAAACCCCGCCCACTGCAATATGATTGGCTAGTACAGTGACTGAAACAGCATAATTTTGGCTCATTATTTATGGCAAAGTAAAGTGGCCACTTATAGTCAAGAAAAGAAACAAGAAAAAGAAAAAACAAGAAAAGAAACAATAAAGAAATCTGTAATTTAACTAGTCGTTATGCAGTTTTTATTTTTATTGTTGAATATTGTTTTATGTAATGTGTTTAGTTTGGACACATTTAAATAATAACAAGAACAACAACAACAACAATAATAATAATCAACCCACATTTTTCCTGTGAAGTGGGTATGGCTGGCCTCCTACACTGCGATTGGCTAGTATCATCTCGCTGGGTAATCCTAGCCAATCACTGAGCAGGAGGCGGGGGTTTACGGAATACGGGTGGGAATACAAACAAACAAAAAAAAGCCCTCACCACGATGTTAATAACGGGCATTAAAACCCCGTAGACAGTCACCATAAAAGCATGAGCATGTCTGGTTTCCCCTTCATGCCTCCTTTGTTTTTTAGAGCTGCAATGCTGGGACTCTACGTGATAATTGCACTTCTGTGCCGTGCCGTCGCCCAAGAGCCGGAGGAACCTGTCTCCTACACGGCAAGTGCCTTTTTATTCCTCTCTTCTTCCAAATAAATGATGTTTTTCTCCTTTCTCTTCAAGAAATGACCACTGTCTGCTTAACAATGGAGAAACAGCACCTGTGTGTGTGAGGGCTGTGAATGAAGGTGTTATTTGCCCCAGAATATAATTTTATTTGTTTGACAGAATTTGCAGAAGTTAATAACCTGTGTGTTCTCTCACCCACAGTGCACGGACGGCTATGAGTATGACCCTGTCAGACAAGTGTGCAAAGGTATGAACCAACATCCTCAGTTTTTGTTTTTATCAACTTTTTCTCCTCATGCTCTCTTTAATCATCCTGTGTACAACCTGTACTATAACCTGTATATCTAATGTTCAAGCATAACCTATACTATAACCTGTATATCTAATGTGCAAGCATAACCTGTACTATAACCTGTATATCTAATGTTTAAGAATTACCTGTACTGTAACATGTACATCTCATGTTTAAGCATAACATGTACTATAATCTGTATATCTAATGTTTAATCATAATCTGTATTATAATCTGTATACCTAATGTTTAATCATAACCTGTACTATAACCTGTATATCTAATGTTTAATCATAATCTGTACTATACCCTGTATATGTAATGTTCAAGCATAAACATGTTTGGGGCAGCTAGTGGCCTTGTAATTAGGGAGTTGCCCCTGATCAGAAGGTCATGGGTTCAAATCCCAGGACTGCTAGCGGCTCCACTGAGGTAGCCTTGAGCAAGGTTATATCTCCACACAATGCACCCCGGGTGCCCCCCATTGGTGGCAGCCCACTGCTTCAGTTGGTGAATGGGTTAAATGCAGAGAAAGAGTTTCACATTGTTCACACGTGGCTATAAGGGGACACTTTACTATAACCTGTATATCTAATGTTTAAGCATAACCTGCATATCTAGTTTTTAAGCATAACCTGTGCCATAACCTGTATATCTAATGTTTAAGCATAGCCTGAACTATAACCTGCATATCTAATGTTTAAGCATAACCTGTACCATAACCTGTATATCTAATGTTTAAGCATAACCTGTACTATAAGTGGTATATCTAATGTTTAAGCACTACTACTGCCCTCTCCTCTTCAGACATTGACGAGTGTGCCATCGTTGCGGATGCCTGCAAAGGGGGCATGAAGTGTGTAAACCACTTTGGCGGTTACCTCTGCTTGCCCCAGAATGCACAGATTTTCGTGAGCAGTGGGGATGAGCCCTCGCAACCCGCTGAGCCCAGCGTGCCCCAGAACGTGCCCCCCAACCCGCCAGTGCAAGGCCAGGGCCAGGGTATGGGTCATGTTGGCCGTGTCCAGACCAGTCGTCGGCTGCTACCTTCCTCCAGGACCCTCCGCTGCGCAACTGGCTTCACCCTGGACGAGCAGAACCTCTGTAGAGGTAAGGCCCACTTTGTGCTGCCACATACTGTACGTGTAACACATACAGAAGCAGATGTGCTGTCTGGATTATTACAGAAGTAGCGCTGTCACAGTCAGAGCTGACCCTGGTCAATATCTGAATTGGAAGGAAAGGGCACAATATGTGAATGTCAGGTAACGTAGCTTATTTATGTTGGAATGGTGTGTAGCTTTAATACACAGTCACCATTGTGGCCTGTAGTCAGCACTGTATCCTGCAGTTGGTATAGTACTTGCAGTCTACAGTCAGTTGTCAGTGCAGTTCTGTAGCCGAATTTTGAGAACTGTAAATGTAACTTACAGTCAGTATTGTAACTGTAGCCCAAAGTCACTTCTCAAACCTGCAATTGGTCCCATGATCTGAAAATGGGGCAAGATTTGAAGTTTTGGTTATAGTTTAGCTACAAGCTACAACACTCATGAAAGTACTGACTTATTGCAGTTGCAGTAACTGTAACCTGTAATCAATACTCTTAACTTATTGTCAGTACTAAAACCTGTGTCCAGTACTTTAACTGTAACTTACATTCAGCTCTGGAGCTTATAATCAGTGGCGTAACTGTAGTTAGTACTCTAACTTATTGTCAGTACTGTAACCTCTGTTCAGTACTTTAACTGTAACATACATTCAGCTGTGTAACTGGTAGTGAGTAGTGCAACTGTAAACAGTACTCTAATTTATTGTCAGTATTGTAACCTGTGATCAGTACTGTAACCGTAACTTACAGTCATGTAAATTGTAGTCAGTGGTGTAACTGTTATCAGTACTTTTACTTTTTGTCAGAACTGTAACCTGAGTTCAGTGCTTTATCTGTAACTTACATTCAACACTGTAACTTATAGTCAGCAGTGTAACTAACTAATGAGTGCTCTATATTATTGTCAGTATTGTAACCTGTGTTCAGTATTATAACTGTAAATTACAGTCAACTCTGTAACTTGTTGTCGGTTGTGCAACTATGATCAGTACTCTCGGTTATTGTCAGTAGTGTAACCTGTGTTCAGTACTTTATCTGTAACATACATTCAACACTGTAACTTACAGTCAGCACTGCAACTTTTTATTGTCAGTACTATACTATAACTGTAACTTGCAGTTAGTACGGTAACATATAGTTAGTGGTGTAACTGTAATCAGTAGTCTAATTTATTGTCAGTATTGTAACCTGTGTTCAATACTATAACAGTCAGCTGTGTAACTTTAATCAGTACTTTGTCGGTACTGTAATCTGTGTTCAGTACTACAACTGTAACTTACAGTCAGGTCTGTACCTGTGTGCTCAGTGGTATAACTGTAATCACTACTGTAACTTATTGTTAGTTCTGTAACCTGTGTTCAGTACTATAACTAACTTATAATTAATAGTGTAACTATACCTTATATTCAGTACTATAACCTGTAACCCTGTTTGTCTTGAGGTCTGAGACTTGGCTCTTGATGCTGTAGGAATTCAGCACTGCCCTGTGAAAAACACAGGGCTTTAAATGGTAGCTAATGGTTGTCTTCAGTAGACCCTAGAGACTTTTGCTAGGCAGTGTGGCAAAGAGGAACCTTAGTCAGACTCACATAATGCTCAGATAACCTGAGAAGACCATAGAAGCTCAAAGACTTCATTCAGCAGTTTGAAAGAGACAATAACAGAAACAACAAAAGGAACCAGCCACATCCTCCAGTGACCCTGTCAGTAGGTGAGTTGTTTATCTGCCAGCCTGTTAAGTAGTGTGGGATGACTCTGCCAAGCACATCCCTGACCAGCAGTCAGGACATACTTAACTCATATTTCACACCAAGTTTTACTGCAGTTGGCTCCTTCTGGTCCGATATTTTTGGCTTGTGTTCAGCGTCCTTGGAAAACACGCACATTATTTTTTGTTTTGAATGTTCAGGGGGACATAACAGAAAAGTCCAGATTATAACTTTACCCCTAAAATGGAATTTAATGGCCTTTTTTCTTTTTTCTTTGCTATTTCAGTGATTCTCTGCTTGCCATTTTATTAGGTATCTTGGCCCTACAGCCAATATTCTGACGTAAATCTCTTTGCAAATGTATGAAGGAACTTCAGTGCTGCAAAAAACTAATTACCACTTACTGCAGATGTCTCAGATCTATAATAGTCAACAACTGCTGAGCAACAATGTAGTAATGTTTTTAAAGTGTGAAAACAATGTATGAAAATTGGAAGCACATTTATGCACTGGAAGTACATTAATTTACAAGAACAAAAGTGAACACTTGTTTCCTCTTGCTGTATATTTATTGGCTATTTTATCAAGTGCACCTACCATATATGTGCCCATTATAAGTGCAAACCACTTCTATGTTGATGTCTCTTCTGCTCAGCGGTGGTTCTTTTCCATGAAAAAGTGCTGCTAATTAAATGGGATGCTCCATAGGAGCCACACATGGGCTTAAGGTTCCTATGCCCATTGTTACACACTGGCTGCAAGAGTATAAAGCCCCCATCACTGGACTGAGGAGACGTTGAACTGCATTCCTTGGAATGATTTAATACTTTTGGGGTGAGTTGAAGTGGCATTTGTGATCCAGAACTAATCGTCTAAAATCAGCAATTTTCCAACATTCAATGTAAAACCTTCCCCGTAGAGTCAAGTAGAGGCTATTACTGCAGCAAAAGGGGGACAAACTGCCTGTTAATACCCTTAATTTCAGAAGATACACTGGACAAGCAAAAGGTCTACATAGATGTAGACATTTAGTGTGGGTGTATGTCCTAAAATAAAATATCTAGGTAAAGTGTGGATGTACCTAATAATGTGGCAACTTATTTTCAGTCTCATCTCATTACTGTACATTTGAAATGCTCGAAACATTTCATTTTCTCTCTGAGAGTGGGGTACGACTCTTCAGTGCATGTTCAACATCCCCCATGTCTCCTTGGAAAAACTGAAGGCATCAAACGTCTTGTGGATGCTGAATCATGCAACACATGATTTGTTCTGAACAATTACTCTGCGACCAGAGCAAATTACAAAGTAGATGTCAATGCAGCTCCAACCAGAGTGATGATGGATGGTGTAGCTGGCGTGCTTTTCTGCTGCTGTGGTCTGTGGTCACCCATTTGTGCTTGAATGGTTTATTTTAGTCATAAGTCAGCACCTCGCCGGGCACTGGGGCGCTCTTTAATTACATGCAGATGAAGAAGCTTTACAGTGTAATGGCTTGACGGCACTGTTCACGGTAACATGGTTAGAAAGTGCGGCGGCTGTGTGTGATTGTGCTTTTGAAAGTGTTTTGCATCGTTTTAAAGAAGGGTCTGGCATCACAGTTGGTACTCAAATGGATCTCGGTAAGCCAGAAGTTGGCTTGATGTCATGACTGAAGGAGTCCACAAGGTCCCCATGGGCTGCAGACTTTATTATGCCTCATTTTACCGCATTAAAGGGCCAGTGTAAACTCTGCTTCCTTCTCCCACCTCATTACTCAATGTTATGGTGGGGAAACCACCAAAAAATGAAGAGGACTATTTTCTGGCCAAAATGTTAGTTTAGAAATGCACTCTACAAGCACCGGTAAGAAAACACAAGGCTCATTTTAAACCTTAGAAGCCTACAGTTAATATTGTCACTATTCTATACTTCTTAAAAGTAATGATGTAATTGCATAAGTAATTACAAGGTCAGCTATGGAATTCTTTATGTTTACATTTGATTTACATTCTGAACTTCAACCTTGTTCCTGAAAAAAAAAGGATTCCACGGTAAACATCTTAAACCCCACTAAGGAATTCCTGCAATTGAAAAGCTGTATTTTATCTGCAAGCTTTGCTACAGCAATGCTACAGTTTTCTAAAACACCTAACGCATACAAAAGGTGCAACAAAAGGTATTTTGGACAATGCCATTGAAGAAACTCGTTTGGTTCTCTAAGTAGCATGTGTGAGAAAGAGATTTGTGAGTGTGATGAACATTTTACAGGTTTAAAGACCATCACATAACAGACTGAAGAGTTCTTCTTATGTCCTTTATTATGTGTAGGTTCTTTAAACTTTAAAAGGTTTCTTCACACACACATCTCAGTGGGCAAAATTGGTTCTCTAGTCAAGTCAAGTAGGTTTATTGTCATTTCAGCGATGTACACAGCACACAATGAAACGAAACAACATTCCTCCAAGACTATGGTGCAACAGAAGAACAAAAACAGAACACTACAAGACTACATAAGTACACACAGGACAAAATACACCTAGTGCAAATAGAGCAAGAGAGAGAGGGCAAAAAAAACACAAGAGCAACAAAACAACCAGACAAGACAACAGTTAACTCTAGCAGCAGAGTTGTTAGGTGTGCAAAAATGTAGATTTACATTTACCAGATGCTTTTATCCAAAGCGACTTCCATTCACTTACTACAGGGGACAGTCTCCCTGGAGCAACTTAGGGTTAAGTGTCTTGCTCAGGAACCCAGTGGTGGTATGCTGAAGGTAGGATTCGAACCCATGACCTCTTGGTCCAGAGGCAAGTATCCTACCCACTAGGCCACCACGACCACAGATATATAGGCAGACAGCAATAAATAATAATTGTACAAATAATAGCATTAACAGGACAAGAGAATGTGCAGTATATAAAAAGAGGGGCAGTTTGGGTGTAAGTTGTTGTTTAAGGCAAAACAGTTTAGTATGTATGTGAGTTGTGTTAGGAGAAGGAAAATGTTCAGTTCAGGGGTGTGTTTGTGTGTCTGTGTCTGTGTGGGTGGGTGGGTATAGTTTATGTTTCAGTTCTGATTGAGTCTGATGGCCTGAGGGAAGAAACTGTTTCCCTTTCAGGCAGGGGAGTCCCGCATGCTATAGAACCTTTTGCTAGATGTGAGGAGTGAAAAGAGGGTGTGTAGGGTCATCCACAGTGCTGGTGGCTTTGTGTGGTGTAAATGTCTGCAACAGAGGGCAGAGAGAGATTTTATGACCTTCTCAGCTGTCCTCACTATCCTCTGTAGGGTCCTGTGATCCGAAACGGAACAATTCCTGTACCAAGCCATGATGCAGTTACGGAGAATGCTCTCTATAGTCTCTATAGGTTTGGGGGGTTTGAACTGTCCTTGGTCTCCAAGTAGAGAGGCTGCTGGGCCTTCTTGGTGATGGAGCTGGTATTGGGGGTCTAAACAACCATCTATTGGAAGGTTCTTTAGGGAACCAATAATGGTTCTTCCACGACATTGCTTCAAGAGCTGTTTGCATGCATGTGTTCAATGATTCTGTTATGATGCTACTCCTCTACAACTTATTAGGCTTCTATTAATTTATGGTAACCTGTAATAATGAAGACAATTTAGTGAGAAGTTAGAATACTGGAGTATTTGTTCATTACTTTGTAATATTAGACCCTGTACTTTGTATTTGGAAGCTTTATCTGTTCTTCCATGCATATTGGTCTAAACTAGAGCAGATTTCATCAGCAAAGACCTTTTAAAAGGACAGTGAGATCAAGAGCACACAAACTGTGGTTCTTTTTATGCAGCCATTGAAGCTAAAATAGATCCCTGAAGTCACATGTGTGAGAGTGTTTTAAATTATAAATTATTATTATATCAAAAAAAAATCCTAATGTGATCTCTTTACTTGTAATTGTTAATGCAGTGTCAATGTGCTCATATATTAAGTATTTTCTCATATTTTAAGCATTTCCTCACAAGGAAATTACCCTACATAAGTCTTGCATTACTCTTTAATCATTTCATCTGTTGTTCGGGTAAGTAAAATACCATTATAATTGACAACTCATTTAATTTTGTTGCTAGTTTGGCCTCATAGGTGTGAACTCGTTCTGCTGGAGTTAATTGGTGCAGGAGAAAGCTTCATGCATCCATTACCTGAAACATTAAACTATTCTTGAGGTAAAGCTTTTCTCCTGGTGTTCAGCCAAATTTGTAAGAGTTATGGACAGAGGGGTATACATTCATGGAAGGAAAAAAACAGCAACCAGTGTAAATTACTGGCAAGTCTCAAGTGTTTATCCATGAACATTAAGCAAGACTCATTTTTCCCATTTGAGTTTATGGGGGTTGTAAAACAGGCATAGATCTTAGGTATACAAACTACATGGGACCTAATCATCAGGAGAAAATGAATAGATTATTATGTGCTTTTTGGCAAGCTGTGTGTGTCGCCTTGGAAATTTGAACACCAAAAACCAAAGAAGCAACTGAGGGGTGGTCACTCTTAAGGATAAGGGTCCCAGGGTTCTTTGCATGATGCCATAGTAGAGCCACTTTTGGTTCCCTAAAGAACCTCTCAATGTATAATTCTAAAGGCTCTTGGAAGGACCATTAAACTGGTAAAGAACCTTTATGTTATGTGTTTTTTGAACCTTTAAAAGGTTTTAAAGAAATGGTTCTTTAGGGCAGTGGTGTTAATATTTAAGAAAGTGGGCCTGTAAGGAGTAAAAGTATATATTCTTGGGAAAATGTGCTTCACACATACATTACAAACAGTACCTCTAGAAACAGCAATAACCTCAGGGTGAGGCACTCATGCATGTACTTGCATGAGGTTAAAATGAACTTTTAAAAAAAACTTGTCAGTTCATGTCTCTGGTCATATTAAACACAATTTATCATGGTATTTCATTTTGATTTCTGTAATCTTCCAGAAAAATGTTTTGATAATGTCACTGTACATCAGCAGGCATTTGTTTTCTCTTCCCTCTTTGACCACTCACTTATCATTGAACGAACAGCCAGCTCAGCAACCCCCTGTAAATACTTATTTCACTTGGAAATATGTCATAGTGCAGAAGAAACAAATGTTTTGTTTTCTGATTCTCGTTGACTTTAATGTTAATGTCAACTACCAACAGCTGTTCTAACTTGCACCATAGCTTGTACCTAAATTTGCTCCAAATTTGAGTAATAGACAATGTTAACAAAGCCAATGATACAGCCAAGGAGACTGTTACATGGTTGAGATCTGTCCTGTACTGAAATGTAATGAAAAGGAAATTTTAGTTTAATGTTTTTAAATGTCCTGGAGACTCAAGACTTCACTCGAACTGGCACCCCAAATTCAAGACTCCGCTAGGACTCACACCCCTGAGACTCAAGACTCCACTAAGACTGGCACCCTAGAGACTCGAAGCTCCATTAGGACTGGCACCGCAGATTCAAGACTCCACTTGGGCTCACATCTTGGAGACTCGAGACTATATTAGGACTCACACCCCAGAGATTCAAGACTTAACTAGGCCTTTCACCTTGGAGACCTGAGACTCATACTCCAGAGACTCAAATCTCAACTAGGACTCACAGCCCAGAGACGCAAAACTTGCCTCAGACTTGGATCTCAGATACTCAAGCATTAACAAGGGCTCTAGAGACTCAAGACTTGACTATGACTCACGCTCCAAAGACTTGAGACTCGACTAGGGCTTGCATCCCTGAGGCTCAATACTCAAATAGGACAGAGACTCAGGACTCGAGTCATACCCTTGAGACTCGACACAGACTCAAGACTCAGTTTTGGGTTATGCTGGCTAGGCTTGTCTTGCTAACAGCAAATCACAGTATACTTACTACGTCAGACTAGGCTACTCTGCTATACATACCTACTATCCAATGACACCGCAGCTATTTTAGTCAAGGATATAATGACTAGAGATGTAATGACTTTCTTTAAAACTGCTGTGTAATGACACTTATCCCTGGAGATATATTCTTTAATTATATTGTTTCACTCTTTTTTCAAGCAGTTACATGTACAGCATACAATAGTGTATTGCTGAAATGGATTGTGCCTTGGTGAGTCAACACTGAGCCTCGTCTTTTTCTTCTCAGGGAATTTATCTTAATCTGGGGTGTGTTGCCTTTGGAGGGACTTTCTCGTCTGCTGTTAGCGCTTAACAGGCTTTATATTGTGCTGAGTGTGCCCCAGCTTCAGACACCCACTCTGGTTGTCTTCATAAATTCATTAATAAAGAAACCTCAGAATATCAAATAGTGCTTATGTCGTGCCTACTCGTCATTCTTGGGTGGAAAACCCAGCCACTGCGAAACCAAGAGTGAACAGAGCTGGTTTATATCACTGTGCACCTACAGAGTGATCCTGTGTCCTTAACATAAGAAGCAGATATATCTGGGATTAAATGGGCGATTATTTTCATGAGTATAGCTGAGTCTTAAGATATAGTCATATATATATATATATATATTTATATACACATACATGTGTGTGTGTGTGTGTGTGTGTGTGCGTATATGTATATGCAGTTTCTATATATCTTCCCACAAATGATGGAAGCAAAAATCTCTTTATATCTGTCTGGATATTAAGAACTTTTTCAAGTACTTATAATGTAAAGGTTCTATTCTATACCAATTAGACATTTTCCCTGGTACCACAGGTCCAAGCCAAGAACCATTTTAGGATCTTTGGAGTGCAATGCATGTGGTTGTCTCTGCATGGCAACTACAGCAAGCTCACTTGCTCTTTCCATGACCTTCTCACAAAAGGCCATATAAATGGCATATAAATGGCCTCCTTTAACACATGAGGTCGTTCTCCTTTTTCATCCAGGGTGAGGTTGGTCTCCTCTAGAAAAGTGACCGTTATTCAAAACATGAATCAGTCCATGCCACTGATGAAGGACAGAGCTTTTAATCATATTTATTTACATGTAGCCCCAAGACTGACATTTCTTTATACAAATCTGTTTATGCTACGAGACGCACTGGTAACGGGCAGTTCCAACTACAGTGTGTTCTTTATGGATAGGGCAGCCTGTGTGAGTCTGATTCTATGTTTTTGAATGGAACACACTCAGCTGTAGCCTGTCTAGCCTGTCTGCTTCAGGGGTCTCAGCCTATAGTTATGGCATAGAGTTATGAGTGGCGATGGCTGGTCATAATATTGGATGAGAGGGATAACCCAATAATAACTAATAACAACTAACAAACAGTTATTTATACACTGCATCACCTCATTTAGAGCCTCTTCTCAACGACAGCAATGAAACCATGAAGTTATTATTTTGATTTTTTTGGATTACCCATTTTTTTGTTGAATCACCCACAGAAACCAACTGAGATTCCCTTTGAGACACTGTTTTGCAATAGTTTTGACATAGGATCTTAATGAAATTACGAGAGAGCGTGCAGCTCCATGTTCACTGCCAGAGCACACACTCTGCATAGATACATAGCTATGCAGCCATTTGAAATAGTACATTCTATTAAAATGCTAATTAGGGTTCTAAGTTAAATGTGCTCGAGTCATGAGATTTTAATCAAGGTTAAATGAGCGTTTTAACAGACATACTGTATGGTAGGTACACTTGGGCACAATTAATTCCATTTACAACAGATAGCTGGACTTCTATCTGTAACAACACTTTACATGACTATATTACAAAGTTTCTCCAAACACAAGCGCATATGAGTGAACAATCAGCTGATAAGCTGAAAGAGAATGCTGAATGGAACTGATAAAGCAAGAAACATTGTTGATTCAGTGCTTATGACTGGATTTTCACTACATTCATTTTGTAAAGATGAAAAAGTGTAACATTGGACAATTTTTTTTCCCAAGCTAAACCATGCAACAAACTGAACTGTGGTTCAGAAACTGAAAAACAAATCATGAAGAATTGGGAGTAATGAGTGGCATAATGGACTAAGCGCTGACCCTATCATTAGAGTGTTGTGAGTTCAGTCCCTGGTAATGCCACAGCCATCCTTGGTGAGAAATCCAAGAAATCACAGTTGGCCTCTAATTGGCAGTTTGCGTTCTCCTTCATGTGTGTTGAGGTCTCTATTGTGTGATTGGGGAACTCCAACTAGTGAGTAGAACTGGACATGAGTAAACTGAGGGGGAACTGCAAAAAGAAAACATTACACAATTATGTTATGGTTCACCCTACTGAATAACTTTGAGCAGCTGCAAATTTGGGTTTATGTATGTATCTCTTACAATAGTGATGTTTCAGAAGTTCCATACTAGCACTATCATGACCATGTTTGTCATTTTTTGGAAGCTTTGGTGGCGGTTGCCCCCCTTGACTGGTTGAAAGTCTATTATGTAAGTCAGCTTTCTCGTTTGTGCTTCCAGAAAAATGTGTCGTGCAGCTAAAATGATACTAAGTTGACATTTCTAATATCACTTTGAGACTTGTCATCAGCGTGTTCCTTGGCATTCATCATCTATGTTTTCTTGTTCCGAAACTGTCCTAACCGTCCAAGCCTGAGGTTTCTTTGCTTGCAGTTTTGGCGCGGTCTTCATAGAATAATTTTTCAGTGACGTTCGACTTTTCTCGTCTGAGGCCCAGAGGATCTTCAGCGAAGAGCATTCAAAAGACTATTAAGCTCACTGTTGTGTTTTTGCCATGACAAACAAAAATTAGCACTGAGCACAAAACTACCACACTGTGTTCTCAGCAAAGATGCATCATGAACAACTGCTTCTGGAATGTGGAAGGATGATTTTTTTTCCATTTGCACATTGTTGTGGGAGAAATGACTCACCTCAAAGATAGGCATCAGATCAATTCATAATCTCAAAGAATGCTGCGGTCATGACCAGAAACAGATTGCAACCGCCAGCAATATCTTGGGTAAATGTCAGGGGTCTCATGGCTGTAATAAGGAACTAACTCTTCTTGGACATTTTGCAGTATCTCTAATAATGGTTAAGATTACAATTTAGGTAAATTACCGTTCAAAAGTTTGGAATCACTGTTTATTTCATAACAGAAAACTAATTTTGTTGTAGGTACTGTCTTAGCAAAAGTTTTCTCAAATCATATGTTGATTTGAAAATAAGTACACTTTCCCTGCAGACAATACAGCCCCAAAATTGCAGTTTTGCTCAATTTAACATTGAAAAAAATAAAACATTAAAAGTGGCCTATGCACAGGCAAGTTGATTTTTTTTCCTGGATATGTTAAATTCAGAAAATAAATAGAAATGGTGGAGTTAAAATGACATATTTAAGTTTGTCCCTATAAAGGATGTGTTAACTTACACTCAGTCACTTAACTTATAAGTCAACAAAACATGTCATTTGACCGTGGGTGTTTGCATACAAGTATAAACTAATCAGCCACAACATTAAACAACTGACAGGTCAATGAATAAGACTGATGATTTTATTTCAGTGTGACCTGTGAATGGGTGGAATATAACTAGGAAACAGGCAGATTGGAAGATGGAGGCAGGAAAATAGGGAAAGCGTAAGAATCTGAATGACTTTGACATGGGCCAGGCAGCTAGACGACTGTGTCAGAGTCTCCAAAATAGCAGGTCTTGTGGGGTGTTCCGGTTATGCAGTGGTTAGTAGGGCATTAACGACTTCAGATTTTTTCAGGTCGACTTATCCGTCAAAGCTGAAGTCGAGTTGACAAGTCGTTTGATGACGTCATCACACAGACGCAGCGGAGGAATCCAGGTGTCCAACAATGAGCAACTTTTATTAAAGTTCTCTGTAACATTAACAGTCAACATGA
>JBBPCZ010029551.1:0-13908 GCA_037974445.1 Brycinus macrolepidotus
ATCTTTAAGTCCATCTCATGAAAAATGGGAGCAAAAACAAAAGTGTTGCGTTTATATTTTTGTTGAGTGTACATGCTGTAAAGAAGCTAAAGCTCCTGCTACAGATGGCATGTAAATGTTGGGTCAATATAACACAAGAGTGTTAAAAATAAAAAGATTAAATTTAAAAAAAAAAAAAAAAAGAAAGTTGTGCGCATTTCTTTCATTGCAAAGCTCAAACTACCTTTGCAAGTTCGATCTCCATGGCTGAGAGTGCAAGAGACCTTTGCTCTCTCTGTGGGTAGGTAGGATGCCAAAAGTCAGCTCAATTCTAGAAAACTGGCAACTATTGCTATGAAAAAATGCACTGGCAGAGCATGGACAGATCAGATTGAAGATACTAGATAATACTAGATACTAGAAACCTCCAGGTTAAAAGGTTAAGAAAGCCACAAAGCTAACACGAATAAGTGTGTGTGTGGCAGACAGGAGCACTGATGACGTAAACCAGTGTTGGTGATGAGTGGTCTCAACCCAGTTAACACACAATCATGCGTGCAAATGGAAATGCCCCCTTTACCTCTGTGTGTGTGTGTGTGTGTGTGTGTGTGTCATCCTCAGCTGTCTCGCTGCATTGTCAGCCAGAGGACTGTCAGCTTAAGCTGTTCGAGAGGGAGAGGGAAAGAAAAAGAAAGAAGAAGAGAAAAGAAGAGTGACAGAGAGAAAGAGCGAGAGAGGAAGAGATGGAGAGAGAAGGACTCTGTTTCAAGGTCAGAAGGACTGAGCTGTTTTTAGACCTGGGGCAGGAAACGCCCCTTAGGTAGAAAGGGTCCTCACTTTACATTGGTGTGAAATGTTTTGTTTAATGTACAGTTTTTGGGAGTGCAGTAAAACTACAGCCTATATATATGCTTAATGTATTTTGAACAACTCCATGCTTCCAACTTTGTGGACAGTTTGGGGAAGAACTTTTTCTATTCCAGCATGACTGTGCTCCAGTGCACAAAACAGGGTCCATAAAGACATGGCTGGATGAGTTCGGTGTGGAATAACTTGACTGGCCGCACAGAGTCCTGACCTCAACCCCATCCAACACCTTTGGGATGAACTGGAATGGAGATTGTGAGCCAGATCTTCTCATTCAACATCAGTGCCTGACCTCATAAATGCTCTACAGAATGAATGGGCACAAATTCCCACAGAAACTCCAAAATATTGTTGAAAGTCTTCCAAGAAGAGTGGAAGCTGTTATAGCTGTTAAAGGGGGCACCAACTCCATATTAAAGTCTATGGATTTGAATGCAGTGTCATTAAAGTCCCTGTTAGCGTAATGGTCAGGCGTCCCAATACTTTTGGAAAAAAATGCCAAATGATCTCTTGGCTGTTGATCTTTCATACTTACTTTTGGCTGAAAATTTGACATATTTAACATCATTTTGACTACACTAATCTGTCCTTTCCTGAGTTGATTTGTGTTTTATTTCCTGTTTTTCTCATGACCTCAGTGCATGAATTTGACTCCAGAATAAAAACTCTTTAAGAGAATAAAAGTATGGGGGAAGAATAAAGTAAGGACAAAAGCAAAAGCAGGAGGAAACGCAGGGTAAAATCTGTTGGGTGGGCTGTGAGAACCTGGACGTGAATTTTGAACCCAACCTGAACCTGACAAATATTTGGAAACTGATGTCTGAGCCTGACCAAACCAGTTGTGAGTGGTCGGGTCCCATTGGGTTCAGGCAAATATTTCAAGCTTTACCCCAGTGTGACCAGATAATATCCGATTTTACTTTCCCACATAACAAGCACATCAATGTATATATTTTTTTCTCTCATTTACTGTTCCCCTACTTACAATACAGCTTGGACTGGGCGTTCTCATCAGCATAGAGTGCAAGAAGGCACTTGGTTTGGGGATAACTCCAGTCTCTTTCATTTTATTCTTTATACCGATCAACCAAAACATTAAAACCACCTGCATAATATTATGTAGGTCCTCTTCCTCCCACCAAAACAGCTCTGTTGAGGTTTGGACTCCACAAGACTTGTTTGTTTCACACATCCCATAGATCCGCAATCAGAATTAGATCTAGGGAATTTTAAGGCCAAGTCAACACCTTGAACTCGGTTGTCCTTCCCTGGTTCACTTTTGGTGTGTAAAAACCACTGTATACTGGGAACATCCCACAAGACATTTTCGAGATGCTCTGACAAAGTTATAAAACCATCGCAATTTTCATAGTTCCAATACATCAACTTCAAGAACTGACTGTTCACTTGCTGTTAACTGGTGGCTTGGTGGTTAGGGAGTTGCCCCTGCTATCGGAAGGTTGTGGGTTTGAATCCCTGGACTGCCAGTGGCACTACTGAGGTATCCTTGAGCAAGGTACCGCCCCCACACATTGCTCCCCTGGCGCTATGTCGCTGGCTGGCCACTGCTTCACTCGGGTGAATGGGTTAAATGCAGAAGAATTTGTGTTCACACGTGATAAAAATGGCCACTTAACTAAATAAATATATCCCACCCACTGACAGGTGCCACTGTAACGAAATAATCAATATAATTCACTTTACCTGTCAGTGGTTTTAATGTTGCTTACGGGTGTGTTCTCTCGTCTTCTAGTCAGTAATTGTCAGGCATGTCGCCGCCTGTCTCTGCAATTATATACGGATACAGAAAACACATTCTGTTCACACTTATATTGAATACGGTCAAGATCCTTCTCTGTCCACCTCTAAAAGTGGTTTGAGTGGTTCATTTGCAATCCGAACACAAGTTGTCCTGGGGGTGTTTACAGTTGGCCTTTCATGGGGACGAGTGAAATCCGAACAGGTGTAAACAGTCTCAGAGAGAAATATGTGAGCTACATTTTGGACAACCTCCCAGTCACAGATTAAAAGAGCACCCCACATGTTCAGCATCTTCCTCACTATATAAGCAGTTTATCATTTTTTTGGACCAGCATTCTTTTAGAAGAATTCTAGTCTTACAAGGCCAAAAAAATTTAATTAGGCAGCTTTTCCCCAGAAATGTAGTCGATCACCAAAGACACGTTTGGAGTTGTAAGTTTCATTTTGCAATGGAGAGAGGTTAAAAAGTAAGGTTCGCTTATACCTCACCAAATAGCACCGTGCAAACTGCAGCCTAAATCATCACACACTCATTATCCAGTTCTTAGCATGGAATTACCAAAGCTTTGCTTGGACCTGGTCCTGAGAGCTGGCAATTCACTGATATTTCTGTCTCTGAGGATATATGTGTGTGTGTGTGTGTGTGTGTGTGTGTGTGTGTGTGGGATAGGGTATTAATTGTATGCATTATAGTGTTAAGGTGGTTCAAACACACACTCACACAAACTCTCACACATACACTTTTTTCAGAAGCTCTGATAATCTGAGGTCTGCTTTAAGCCATCTCTAACCCCTTTTAGTCTCTTTGTGTGTGTGTGTGTGTGTGTGTGCTTTGAGTGACATGTACGCCTGTGTACGCGAGCGTGTGTGTGACAGCGTGACAGTAAGCTGGGTTCACTGAGAGGACACAGTTTTCAGTATTGATATGGGAAGCGCTTGTGTGTATGTTATCAGCGCCTTGTATTAATTTGGATGTGACGGCTGCTAGCCTAGCGTAGCCGATCGTCTCGCGGGGGAAACACGCCATAATCCTAATCCCCTTCCATGCGGGATTCGGTCTAATCAACAGCTCTTTAAAATGAAAGGCTGCGTGCGCACACAGAAAAGCAATCTACATACATTAGCTGTCTCCACTGTCCCCCCTTGAGCGCCCACTGACATCACTTATGAGGGAAATGTAGATTTGTTACCACTAACAGCTTTGGAATGCTGTGTTAACTGAATAGCAGAGTAACACATCGCATTCGAAATGATCTCTGTCATTTTCATGACCAAGCCCTTGATGTTTTATAAGGCTAGAGGGAGTCTAAACCCCAAAATGCAACCAGAGAACTTTTCTGAGCCATGCCAGGTTCATTCTGCCTTAGCTAATGATGCACTCACTGGCCACTCCATTAGGTACCCCCATCTTTAGCTCTGCGTACAATAAAGGTGCACTTTGTAGTTTCAGAATTACAGATTGTAGTCCATCTGTTTCTCTGCATCATTTGTTAGCCCATTTTACACCGTCCATCAGTGGTCATGACTCCTACTGGACCATCACTGAGCACATATTACTTGAGAGGGGGACATTCTCAGCACAGCAATGATATTGACGTAGTAGTGGTATGTTAGTGTGTGTGATGCACAGAGTGGACTGCATACAGCAGTGCTGCTTGAGTTTCACTGCATGACTGAGAATAGTGCACCAACCAAAAACATCCAGCCACCAGCGTCCAGTGGCCAGAAACTGACTACAAATTAAATAATTAGAAGATAACAAACACAAACTCATCGAAATCGCTTTTGTGTCTAAGGCCTCGTCCACACGGACGTTCAAATCTTGGATAAATGAACGCGCTCTGAACGCCATTTGCGTTTTTGTTGCGTTTTGTAGCTGCACTTGATTGACTTCAGTGACACCTTACATTGGCGTTCGTTTGACACCAGCCTGCAGCCCAATTTGTAGTTTCGTGTATTTACCTGTGGGGGCAGCAATTATTCTGTCCAAAGTGTTTACATGTGGGTCGTCTTTGTGGATAGTTCTGCACTGAAACATGGATCCAGCTGTAGTCAACATTATTGTCAACATTATAAGGCATGATAGAAGAGCTCAGGTGCTGCTGGATTAACAGCATTAACTGTAGGAGCCAGTGGTTCAGAGGAGATGGTGGAAGAGCTGTATGTGAGGCTTTTAACAGCATGAGAAGAAATGTTAGTGCCAGGGTAAAATGATTGGGAAGGTGGAGGTGGGTAGAATGTGAATCTGGTGTGTGAAGAGGGTGCAAGAAAGGCTGGTTACTGCAACAGTGAACAGTATTCATGAGACATAATGATGGGACAAGAGGCATGGGACATATTTGGTCCTCCAGAACGTCAGTTGAACGCCATGTAAACGCAATAGTGACGTTTTCTTTGCGTTCATCAGGATTTCGGCAGAAATTGACGCCAAGAAAACGTTGTGTGCAGCGTTTATTTGACGCCACCTGAACGCGCAGCTGGCCGAATGCAGGTGCTGAACGCTTGCTCCAATGATCTGAAAAACGGTCAGCGTTCAGTCCGCGATCACCTGACGCCACGAACGCCAGAAAAACGCCTGATTCAGACGCCCATGTGGACGAGGCCTAACTCTAACTGTTGGCAGGGTTGCCAACTGTCACGCATCCGGCGTGACAGTCACGCATTCAGCCTCAATCTCTTTGCTCTCACGCGTAAGAAAGAAATCTCACGCCAAATCTGACATTTTTCTGCGTTGTAATTTTTTTCACACATGTAAAAAAATGATTCGCTGAAAACATCGGTTTCAAAGATATTTATTTGTTACACGTAGATGATAAGCATGTGTAAAACTTAAAGCGAGAAAAGTTTAAACCCCCCCCCCCCCGTTCGTCCGTCGCCGCTCACCGCTCCCGACATTGGGCACACACACCCCAATACCTCAGTACAAGGTATCTCTCCTGCAAACCCGCCCCCCCACCCCAAACACCCCCCCACCCCCCCTTCCGTCCCAATATCTCATTCCAAGGTTTTTTCAAAAGTTGGCCTGTGCTGGTCCACCTAACATCTGCTAGGTGGACCGACAGGTTAGATGGGTAATAAAGTGGACAGTAAGTGGACACTCCATTTGTACCAGTTGAACACACTATAATGCCATTGCCACATGGTCACCACAATACTGAGAATGAACCACCACCCAAATAATATCTGCCCACTGGTGGTGCAGGGAAGGACCTGACTGCTGATGATCACCTTCAAAGGGGATGAACAAATGATGCAGAGGAACAGATGGACTACAATCTGTAAATATAGAACTACAAAGTGCAAGTATATAGTAAGTATGCTATTAATGATAAAATTGGCAATGAGTTTAGATAGGAGGTAGGTGCACATAAACCAGCTCTAAAGCTAATTTAAAGATTTTCCTCCAACCTCACTCTAGAACAAAAAAATCTAAAGGCCTGCAAACCATTGCTTTCCACACACACACACACACACACACACACAAAGTGCTGTTTAGCTCTGCTAACGTAACAGAGAATCTGCCACCCAGGCCAGTTAATCCCCACTTCCTGTTTGATTGTGGTCCTAATCCAAACAAAGCACAGCTGTGCTCCAACAGCAGCCGCGGGTTGCTGGACTGCCCCCCGTCTTCCTAGATGAGAAAAATGCGGGAATGCTAAATTAAAAAGATGGCAAAGTCGCTTATGATCAGTTTCAGTTAGCGATAGCCAGTTAGCAATACATCATGCAGACTGATCCCTGTTAGGCCTTCACTGCACTTTTGAGGGGAAGGGGGATCTCCCCTTAGCATAAATGTGGCATTTCATTTCAAAACCCCTGGAACAGCCCAATTCTTATTCCATAGCCATTCAACTTTATCTATAGGAATCTCAACACATGCACCCAAAGGCCTGAGGTTGCCAGACTGGTCAGTAATATGACATAGTACTAAGTGTCTGCATTTTATCTAAGAAAGGTTATGGAGGTCTGGGCTTCTGGGCAATCTAATTCTAATGCCGGAGCCTCTTCCTGGAGGAAATGAAAACCATATTTACAAAAAAAGATCCAACTCATTGGTTATTCAGAGTTCGTTTCCATGACTCCCCGATGGGCAGCCAATTACAGAGCAGCAGAATGGTTCTTGTCTCCATCATTAGTGCGGGAACTGTGCTTTGATGTCTCTATCGAGACAGAGAGAGGGAGAGAGAGGAATAAAATGAGACAGATTGAAGGTGAAAGATGGAGACGAACGAAAGGATGGAGAATAGGAAGAAGTCGCAAAAGGGAAGCACGTGACGAGAGGGATGAGGAAAGAGGGATTATGTAGTTCTGCCCTCTTCTCTGTTTTATGTCTTTAATATTCGCCTCCTTGGCGTCTGATCTCACTAATCCGGTTACTAAAGAGGGCTACACACACACAGTCACGATTAGAGACGTAATTACTCAACTGCAACCAAACGCAACTGGAACCAAAGCTACATCATGTGTCACGTTCCTATTTTGGTCAAGGCCGTTCATGTCGCAGCAGCGTCCCAACGGAGCTCACTGTTACCATGGAACGGAAGCAGATAAAAATGTTCAAACTGAGCAAGTAAAGTGTAATCAGCGACCAGACTTCATCTTCAACAATTCCAACTGGCCTCTCAAATACGCTCAAATACAGATTTTATGTTAGTGTGCTCTCAAATATATATAAAAATGCAGATGCTAATGCTAGCTAATGACGTCAATATGGCTAACCCTTTTAATGCCAGGCTTTGAACCAGGAAGGACAGTCTCAAGACTAAACCCCAAGGGCTGGACACATATTGGTCCTGCATTAAAAAGGATATCAAGCCGAGAATCCCCGTCGACTGAGACTATGCTTTAAAGATGAGTTTGCTGATGTTCTGACATCCTTAAAATAATTATACACTCAGGAAATGAAAAGAGGAAAAAAGTTCAACATGAGGCATCAGGGCTTGAGAAGTCCATATTTCCACCCAAAGGAAGCTACAATAGACCGTGGCTTAATATACAACAAATACTTCGGCCCAGCCAGCTACTGGACATGGATTAGGCTTGGCCTTTGGCTAAATTGTATTGTCAGTTTTGAATCACCAATGGAAATACTTTTTGAGTGTAGTTTGTGTCTGGAGAACTGGCCCTATGTGTTTTACTCCAAGCTACATCACTGAGAAGTAAATTTGTAGGGCCATTACAGACTAAAAGGAAAAACTGAATATATTATTTATGTAATGAGGTATTCTGTAGCGCAGAATTTCATCCCCCAGCCTCATCAGTCAGACAGAATTCAGTATTTTGTATGGTTTTCACCTGTCAGTGTTCTCTCACTACAAGACCCAGTACGCAGTACAACATACCTCATACAGCCACTGGGTCCCTTAATGGAACTTGGAAAATCCTGACAGCTAACCACTGATCTAGAGGCTAATAAACACATCATCAGAAGGGGTGTTGGTTTAAGCCATAAAATCTTGTAGGGGTCTGAAGCTATAACCTGCAGGGCATATCTGGTCACAAATTATCCATAAATCCAATTTCTCCATAAATCCAAATAGAAAAATTTTGCAGCTAAGACAAATTTTATATAAACTCACCTTTGGTTGAAACTGTGGTTGTTAAAAGCAAAAATAAAAGTTTGTGCTGAATGCAAGAGGAACCTTCCAAACAAAAGACCAGACATAGCTTGAACACTGATACACATTATCAGAACTTCCTTATCATTCCTGTTCCCCTGTTACCACTGCTATTAATGATAATTATAATTAAAATAATTGTTATTACAAGTACTAACAAAAGTAGCAATAATGCCAGTAATACATTTTTACAGATAAATTTTGAAAAAAACTTTATATTTTTGCAACAGAAGTGCTAATAACTATCGACTAAACTACAGCTAAATAAGGTTATCAATAAAAAATAATCACAGCAGCAACAACAACAACAACAACAAGGTAGCACTGTTGCCTCACACCTCCAAGGTTGGGGGTTTGAATCCGGGTCCTGGTCTCGTGTGTGTGTGTGGAGTTTGCATGTTCTCCTCGTGGTGGTGTGGGTTTCCTCCGGGGTCTCTGGTTCCTCCCACAGTCCAAAGACCTGAATTGAGGATTCTAAATTGACTGCAGGGGTGTGTGTGTGCCCTGCAGTGGGCTGGCACCCTGTCCAGGGTGAGTCCCTGTCTTGCGCCCGTAGGCCCCGGGTACCTGCGACCCTAGTAAGGAATAAGCAGTTACAGAATATTAATGACTAATAATGTGTTGTTAAAATTCATGGACTTAAAATATGTCACCTTCCCCTCTATTTTAGCTTACAAGGTAAATTGTCACTTGTTACACCTGGGGGGTGGGGTTTAAGACCCCTTTTTCTCTTGCTTCAACCAGACCCTCTTGGGGAAAACCACTGACCTAGTGGCCCTCAGGTCATTTGAGTTTCAAACTCCAGCTTTAGGAATAGTTTGGGACAGAAATCTCATAGATTATATAATCTCATACAGTTTTTTTTTTTTTTTTTTACCACTTCTTTCTTTCTTCTCTAAGAACAGACCAACATTAAGGCAAAATTCTTTGGACTTGTATCCAGTTTTGTACATAACAGTGTAAGTGTAAAGTGGCTTTTTGTCACACCACACCACAGCACACTGTGTGAACAATGTGAAACTCTTCCTCTGTATTTAACCCATTCACCAAGTGAAGCAGCGGGCAGCCAGGAACACAGCGCCCGGGGAGCAGTGTGTGGGGACGGTACTTTGCTCAAGGATACCTCAGTGGTGCCACTGGCAGTCCTGGGATTCAAACCCATGATCTTCCGATCACAGGGGCAACTCGCTAAGGACACCAGCTGCCCCAGCACACACTGTCAGAAACCACATAAGCAAGTCTATTTGTGATTACTTGACAACTTGATACAGTTTGAGGCGAGTGTGTGAAGATGCTTAAGCTTCCATTACTTGTGAGCCATACTGGCCTTGTAGCTCCAGCCCAAAGCTAAAAAAGCAAACTTCAGACACCAAGCATGCCTCGGCAGATCAACTACAGTTAGTGTCTGGGGGAAACTTCTGTAGATCTGAATTTGCTATTCCTTTAAAGGCAAAAGGAGCATGGGAGATTCTCTTTCACGCTAAGCTGTACTTCCTGCGAGGAAGGTGCAGAATTCCATGTCTAAAAAGGTATACATTCTTTAATCTGTGACTGGAAGACGTTTCATATGTAGCTCACACTCCTTGCGGGGCCTACAGAAGACTCCAAGAGGGAGAAAAGCTCTCCAAATTTAGAGTCTCTCTCCTGCAGAAGTGTCCACTGCATGCTGCCTGGGGAGGCTAGCTATTGGGGGAAAGAAGGGAAAAAAACACTAAATAAAGCATCAGTCACGGAAAAAGGTTAGCGAGGAGAGGGACACTAAGTTAAAAGTACACTGTACACTGCTGCAGTGCTCCGAGATGAGGAAATGTCTAGTCCTCATTTATTTTGCACGCACTCACACTTTATTTCAGCACCTAGGCATGAAAGTCTCGGTACAATCAGCCCCATCATTTGAAACAGCAGCGCTCCAGGGACTGAGGGGTGAGTAAATTCAGTGTGACGTCACTATCGTGACGCTTTGAGACAGGGAACTTTCCAGAGCTACCCGTGACCTGCAAGCTGTAGAAATCATTTTAGAAGCAACCAGTACTGTCACACTGCTAAATAATAACGAGGAGCTGACTGGATGGTAGCCCATTATATCATGAACCCCTTATAATTGTTTTTATCCAACTGTTTGGATAAAAACAAAAAATTCTTTATATTTTTTTCTTATCTGACCTTTCATTTATTAGTATTTTTTGCTGCATTTTAATGTTTTATGTATAAAAAACAGAATGTAATTTGTACTGAGTGTCCTGAAAAATGTCCTGAATTTTTGCCATTTTGCCACCCTGAGAACCATCAACACGTGATCACTTTTTATAATTGCATGTGCAATATATATATACATATATATATACACACACCCACACATACTCACAGAGTACTGTTTAACTGTTTAAAGCCTTTTATCTGAGCAGTGCAAACAAACAAGAAAGCATTAAATATCATGATTTGTTTTGCTTGAAAAAAGTACTTGAAGTTTTGTGAGCTGGTTAGAAGAACACAGGTTCGGTTCCAGATTTCATATTGATGCCTCCAATCTTTGTATGGATTTGTCATCATTTCTATTCTAATATTAGCTTTTAAAACATATACTGCTCAGCTAAACATGTTTTAAACATCATTTTCTCCGGTGTCTTAAGACTTCTGCACGGTACTGTAAAAAAATGCTTGGCCTGGCGGGCCAAGATTGTAGTGCCACCACTGCTATTCTTTTATAAATCAGCGGTTTATAAACTTCCCAGAAATCAAACAAACCGCATAAACAAACAGCATGCGTAGAGACTCTGTGCGTGTCTTCAGGAGCAGCGGAAAGTTATGGATTACGCAAAGGAACTTGCATGGAAGTTTCTGTACTTGCCTGTTTTTTCCTCTAGGAAAAAGCTCTTGCACTTTTCACAGGCTGATTTAAATCAACCACATCGCCGGTGATCGCCGCATGAACAAACTAGATCTGCAGAGCAAAAGCAAAGAAAAGCTTAGGAGATTCAGGAGGGTTTTTTTTTTCCAGGCTGAAACAGAACAGACTTGATTGAGAAACAGGCTTGGAGAAGGTGAAGATTTTAAAGGCAATCTATGATCTATACTTTTGTGGAGTTTAGAGCCTTTCTGAATGATATACAAGAGATCCAAAGCACGTAATTCTTCTTCAGATTGCTGTCAATAGTGGTAGGGCTGCTTGCTGGTTATGAGGAGCTGTGTCAGAAGAACTTGTGTGTAATCGTGAAGGCGCATTTGGCAGACGCCCATATCCAGAGCGTCTTACAATCATTAGTTACAGGGACGGTCCCCCTGGAGCGACTGAGGGTTAAGTGTCTTGTTCAAGGACCCAGTAGTAGAAAGTGGGGGGTTTGAACCTACAACTTTGTGGTCTTCAGGTTCACAGGCAAGTGTTTCACCCACCAGGCCACTACCACCCCCTTTTAACAAAGCCAGTTTTATAGGAGACATATAGAAACAGTGTCATTTCACATACACTACACTGTTGGGGTTTGTATCAAAAGATATGGCTACGCATGTCTTTTTAAAGGAATTCTACATTATAATTTCAATACAACTCCAACAGAATTTTTTTTCCAACAGGGTGCCTCCTTGGTTTACATTCCTCCAGCTAAAGTGATGTCTCCACAGTCAGAGATAGGGCTACTCGATTAATCGAATTTAACTTTTAATAACGATTTTGGCTTCCAGCAATTACAAAAACGATAAAGCTGTTATGACGCCTCTTTTCGTTTCGCAGTGATGCTCTTGTTCCGCTTTGTGTTACCCCTGGATTTCGCTGGGGTGAACCCTGCTGTGTTCTGTCTACAGCATGAAGGCTGAGCTGATAGCAACCATTCCTGACAACACATGATTCTGCCAGACGCGTCCCAGAAGCGGCTCTCCACTCTGCCCCGCTAAAAATATGCAGCAGGTCCATTTTTGACGCATCGCTGCCAGACTTATCAACCCTCCTGGGTTTTTTTTCCAGCTTCCCTCCGTACTGTAGTCTTCTTTCCCATTGCAATATTTTCTTGTAATTTTCCCATTTCACCCCACCCCCATCCCTCAACAAATGGTGTTGATTAATATTTAACAATCACTATGAATACACAGCCACCCTAGTTCCAATGAACAAAATGAACAAACGATTTGAAAAGAAGTTTCAAAGATCCGAATCAGGCTCCAAACTTCCCATCACTACAGAGAAGTCTGATACAGGAATGGCATAGAACATCCAGTCATCATACATCACATCACTGCATCAATGTCAGACGACAAAATAATCAAGATCTTACGTTTTTGTCATAATCAAGGAATCCTGTAGAGGTGAGCTGTAAAACTGCAAGCTAAATTGACCAGCCACCGACAGCCAAGTGCCACTAGAGTGCTCCTGTTCTCCATGGACAAGATACAGCAAGAGAAAACCACACCCCCCCCAGCTGAAGCCTGAAATCTGCTTCTTAAGCTTCGCACTGGAACCATGAGGGTAATCAAGAAATGGACCACAGTTCAATCAGACTGTTTCATCTCAATTAGACTTGCTTGTATGGTTTGTGACATCGAATGACATACTCTGTATGACAGTGGTTCCCAAGCCTGCTCTGTTTTCCACGCTCCCAATGGCCCTGATCCAACTCATCAGATCATTAACTAGCATTTCATGGGGTGGAGAAGGGTGTGAGGTAGGTAAAGCACTAAAAGGTGCTGGGCCTCCAGAACCAGAGCCATTTCACAGAGACCATAAGTAGACTGATTTGCCATTTCTTAACAGTGATTGGCCTCAAACTTAGTGGCTGACTACAATTTTAGTAAGGGGGAGGTGTGTAAATGAGATTTTTCACCAAATTCTTGGTGGTCCGGAAACCATAAAAGTTGCAGGGGGTGAATGAATAATAGAACCTTGAAGTAGTAATTGTTGTTCGATGAAAGCTTTAAAAGGGCCAGCATCCTACATTTGCCTTATACGTACCAAAAAGAGCATACATATACATATACACATATACACACACATACACACACACACAACACTCCACAACACACATACAAAATAAGGGTACCTTCATGTGCAATCAATATTTATATAGATCTATGTGAGTATATTAGAGTACTCTCACTAGTATATAATATCTATATGCTTATATAGAGTACTTACCATTATATATGAGTAAATACTCAAACAACTGTATATTATGAATAGACATTATATAAAAGGGTATACACTACATACACACACAATACAGAGCACATAAGGACATATAGAATACACCCTTATCCCGTGCAACACAAATATAACAGTATATACACAAATATAACAGTGTACAATCATACCACACACACACACACACACACACACACACACACACACACACACTAGCGCAGTGTTGGATGAGTTCAGTGAGAGTGCAGCAGTATAGTTGTATAAGAACACACCGTGTACATATGGCAGTTAGAGAACTTTACTGTATATTTACACCGTGTAGGTATTAGTAAATGTCTATTCACCTCTCTGTAACTCCTCTTCTCTTCCTCTCTTCCTCTCCTCCTCCTCCTCCTCCTCTCTGTCCCTCGATCCCTCTCCGGATCCCGGCGGCTCTGGGGTGGGAAAAGGAGCCGAGAGCTCAGAGAGGCCTAAATCCTGCAGGAGAGAGAGAGAGAGAGAGAGAGAGAGAGAGAGAGAGAGAGAGAGAGAGAGAGAGAGAGAGAGAGAGAGAGA
>JBBPCZ010029588.1:0-24534 GCA_037974445.1 Brycinus macrolepidotus
GAGTTGGTCCCCTCTTTGCAGATGAAACAGTCTCCTCTCTTCTTGCTAGACTTTCCACAAGATTTTGGAGTGTTTCTGTGGGAATTTGTGCCCATTCAAGCACAAATGTCTTGGTGTGCTGAAGCATTAACATTGCCTTTTACTGGAAGTAAGGGGCCAGGCCAAACCTTGAAAAAGAAGTGTGTCCCAATACTTTTGTTCATATAGTGTATGGTACCAACACTTGGACGGGGTTGCAGAGTCACCGGTCAACCATCGTGTCTTTTCAAACTGCTGCTAACACAATGTCACTGGACAGCCCAACATGTCTATCTGCCAATTCTGTTACATCAGCTAACAGACGACACAGCACACACTATACAGGTGTGCTAGCTAATATTGGGGAGAGGGAGGGCCATTCTACCCACCCAGAATATGCAAGACCAGTTATGCTCTCTTGGACTCATGGAGGGCTGTGGCATCACACTGATAATCCGACCAGTGCTTAGACAGTTATGCCACGGATATAGCGGGATGTCGCCCATGTAGGTGATGACAATAGGACATATAGGCATGTCATGCAAAATCACAAAATTGCAACATGAAACCCAGACTAACTGACTCAAATGTGTACAGTGTAACAAAAACTTTCAGGCCAGAAGCAAAATTGTTATAGATGCATCTTGCTCATCTTCATATCACGGGTAGAAAAGCAGTTTTCAGAGGCCATGCAGCAAGGGGCAAACATCAAAAAAAACATTTTCATGCCTAATTTATTCCCAAAAATGTCAGTGGAGCTTGACGGTAAAGACAAATTCAAATGACCTCCCTCGTCTGAAGAGTGGATATGATGCACAATGGACGTATTAAATGTACATTATTGAGCGACTCGTTTTTTTACTGTTTCCACAGGACCCCAGCAAGTGTTCAATATTTAGACACACTGGAATCCAGCCAGCCTTTTCACTAGTTAAGCAGAAACCGCTGAAATAAATTTGGTATGCAGGATGTGTTTGTCCCTTTTTACTGCCCCTCTCTCTCTCTCTCTCTCTGAAATCTCTCTTGCCCTTTCCTGGAAAGGTGTCAGATGTGAAAAGTCAGGATACATTACCACGATGCACCTTTTATTTAGAGCCCGAGGCTGACCACTGTGCTGGACCCATCCCATATCACACAGCACAATGCCTCTGCAATGCTGCATGACCTCTCGGGACACTGAGCGACCACAGGAATGGATGCACAGTAGCAAGCAAAAGTTTGGACACCCCTGATTGAATATATGCTTTTTCCATTGATTGAAACTGGTTTCTAATGGCACTTTTCCACTGGCACAAGGAACAGCACCGTACCGCAAACGAGTGTTTTTCCATTACAAATAAAGTGACCCCTACCCAAGCCAAACCTG
Source organism: Brycinus macrolepidotus (assembly GCA_037974445.1). Taxonomy (NCBI): domain Eukaryota; kingdom Metazoa; phylum Chordata; class Actinopteri; order Characiformes; family Alestidae; genus Brycinus; species Brycinus macrolepidotus. The sequence goes on from JBBPCZ010029588.1 coordinate 1,385, forward strand.
AGCTGCTCGATGACAGGGACAAAAGCGAGCCGAAACTGACCTGACTACTTCACTGCTTTCTGATTGGTTGAAATGTCATTATAACATGGAAAGAGGCCACTGTTTTTTACACTCCATGAAAAAAAACTTTCTGCTGGTTCGACTCCATGGACGCAGTTTCGGAACGACGACTGTGAGAATAGCACATGAGAAACACCATTACTGAGCTGAGATACACTGGTAAATCAAAGCGAGCTGCAAGTTCTGTGTTGTCGCTGTGTGGTTCAGGTACAGCACGGTTCCTGCATACCAATAGAAAAATGCCTTAAGACAAATAAATGGTGATGCTGATGCTTGTGTACGAATCTATTGGAAAATCATCCCAGAAAGTACTTCTTGTCATTGCGCAAGTACAATTTTCACTGCACAATTTCACTGCTGGAATTTGAATAATTAATTTAGCTATCTGGTCCACACCAGATAGAGGAATATAGACCTCTTCGTGCTTTCTTCCAGGGGTTGGGGAGTGTTTACATCTGGAAATAGCTTGAGGATTGTATTTTGGCCACACATTCAGGCATGCTCGGAGTGTGCCGATTTTGTGCTGGGTGCTGGCTGTAGATGTTAGTGATTATTTCCGTGGCCTTGTTTCTGTCCTCTCTTGCTTTAGGCTTCTAAAAGGCCTGAAATACACCCATGTAAAAACTGCTGTTTTACAGGGGAATGAGAAGGAAAAGCCTCTGCAAGACCAAAGTCGTTATCGCGGACCACATCTGATTCAACTTTAGCTGAACTTCTTTGGCAAATCGAGCAGAAAGAGCAGAGACGTGGAAGTGCATGTCCCAACAGAACCAGGTGGAACCACATGCATACACATCAGGGTTTGCTGTTGGGTCACATCACACACTTAGGATGCATTCTTAACAACAGCCACAGGGATTTCTGGCCATAGATTATTTACATCTACTGCAGTAATGTTAAAGGTAAATTGTAAAAGTGTTATTAAGCTAGATTACAGTGTATTTGCCAAATTAGGTGCTCATATCACCCTTATTTATGGCTTACTATGTGCCAGAAAATGCTGGATCCTGCATCTCTGATTGGATATCTGGTTGAACAAATTATTCTGTAGAGATGTAAAAAAAGTCATAATAATATTTTCCTGCACACAGCTATATAAATATCACAACAAAATGTGGAAACACTACCACTCCATGCCATGGCATGTACACACCTTCCCTTTCACTTCCTTTTGAGAATGTGATAAAACCAACACTGTTTATCACTTGCGAATGCGTCACTACTGCGGGGATTGTTCACCCCCTTAAAGAAAGCTTTATGTTGAGCAAAACCACTGGCAAGTTTAGGAAAACCCATCTAAGAGAGAATGTTAAATGCTTAATATCCTCCTTAACACACTGATTAAACCTAGGAACCACCATTATTGGGAAACCTCACACTGAGCGGCTAATGATTTCATTCTGGCCCCATCAACCTGCTGGATCCAGCACTGCTTAGTGTTTTGGGACCTCATCATTTACATCTTAAAGGGGAATTGTTTCAAAACAGTCATTGAAATATAAACCAAGACATCCTGGGTTTCATGAGAAATGATGCATTTGGAGAAACATCTTTTATGGGCTGGTGGTGATGGGCTCCAGAGGTTATGATGCCGACAACACAAATATGACCATTTTATTTAAGATTTTTGTTTGTTTTATATATAATATTGACTATGCTGACATAATGATACTAAATCAGTTAGACATTAGTGCTTATTTATAGAAATAAACTAAGTAAATTTTGTTTCCTCCAGTGGCAGATATAAGCTTTTACACCATATGCAGTCATGGAATTTTTTTTCTTCTGGTTATTAATTTTGTAATTTGTGGGAGTGTGTCTGTGTAAAATGTGCAAGTCACTATTGTTTTATACACTATTGACCACACTTGATTCAACATTCCAAACCAAAAAAAATGTTTGGAGAAAATTTAAAAATAATACATATAAATATGAGCATAGTGTGTGCATGTGTGACTCTGTTTCATCCCATCAGAAACTGAATCAGGAGTGAAGCTGCTGGAATACAGCACATAGAACAGCTGCTATACAAACACTACTGCACTTACAGCACATATGGAGGCATTTCTTAGTTTTTTTACACAGCTCACCCTGCAATAGTTCATAAAAGAATAGCAACCTGTGCATTTTACACACACACATTTGTACAAATTGTACAAACAGTGAACAGAAAAAAAGGGAAAAGTGGTCTCTAATTTTTTTCCATGGCTGTATATTTTCAATATATATCAGGCCCGCAGGACTGAGCACGGGTCTCCTCCCTTTACGAGAGTCAGGTGAGCTGCGTTAAGGGAGGAGCCAGGACTCTTTAAAACATGGACTCTCAGGCAGCGTAAAAGAGAGGAGAGGAAAGAAGAAGAGACGGGAGAGAGCGACCAGAAACAGGAGAGACAGAGAGGGAGGTAGAGTTAAAGTTTCAGCCCAAAGTGGTGGTGGTTTGGTTTATGCTTATGTACACTGATCGCGTCTAAAATAAAAACTCCGCTGTGCACTGGCTCCGGTGTCTCTGTGTGTTTCTGGGTGTGCGTTTGGGCCTCCCAGCCTGTGGGTGGCGGCTGCATGCCACAATACTTTTTGTTTTGGCTTTTTTGCAGTGTGTCTCAAAATTTGCAGTAAGACAATGTAAGAGGAGGCTACATATTAATAAAAGAAAACTCTGATTTAACATTTAACAAATGACAATTTTCATGATAACGTATTATTAATACTCAGCATAAGCCAACATAACAAAATAAACCAACATAACAACCAACTCAGCATAAACCAACATAACAACAATCATAGCTCTTTGTACATATTTTGTGCCATGAATGACTTATAATAAGGTCAAATTTTGAGGTAAGACTGATTAAGGTTATTAGCCAAAGAAGATTTCACATTCACAGAGCTTTTAAAAATCCACTTGTTAACACATGTGTCTGTGGTGGTATCCACCAAGTTCTGCTTCAGTGAGCTTGAAAAGAAGGCATTTTAGCATGAACTAAAAACTGGCTGTGATTCCAAAATCAGCCCTGCAATAATAATTCAGTTTTCCCATTTATCTGCAACCTACATACCGATGATTCCGTAAAATTCTGAGTGACTTTGGACAAATTGTGATGGCTAGGCATCTTCAGAGCATCTTCAAAACAACTTGTGGGAGTTCCTGGTATGCAGTGGTCAGTACCTACCAAACATGGTCCAAGGAAGGATAACCAGTGAACCAGTGACAGGATCATGGCCGCCCAAGGCTCACCGATGCGAAAGGGGAATGAATGCTAACCCGTCTGGCCCGATCCCACAGAAGATCTTCTGTAGCATAAACTGCTGAAAAAGTTAATACTGGCTATGGTAGAAAGATGCCAGAACACAGTGTATCACAGTTTGCTGTGTATGGGTCTGCGTAGCTACAGACCAGTCAGAGAACCCATGCTGACCAAACCAACTAAACCAAGGAGCAATGGAAGGTGACCAGATCTGATGAATCACATTTTCTTTTACATCATGTGGATGGCTGGGTGCATGTGTGTCGCTTTCCTAGGGAGGACATACCAGGATGCACTATTGGGAGAAGGCAAGCTGGTGGAGGCAATGTTCTGCTGGTATATTACTTTGGCATGTACCACCTACCTAAACACTGTTGCAGACCAAGTAAACCTCTTCATGGCAACAATTTAATTTCAATGGAATAATGTGCCCTACCACACTGCGAACATGGTTTAGGAAAGTTTTGAGCTGTATAGCTGCAGAACGAGGGGAACCTCCACAACATTAAGCAGGGGGCTTTAATGTCATGGCCGATTGGTGTATACTAGAATATCACTAGAATATCATAACCCCACTTTATTTAATGACACACTTTTAACAAAGCCACAGCAAATACTTTTCGTGAACATCTGAATGTGAAAAGCCAGAGTCACAATACAGACTCCAGCCTCACTCTGGGTATAAAAGAAGAATCAGTCTATTTCTGGCTTCTGACAAGGTGCAGCGAGAACAAATGAGGTGAAGCTATTTAAGTGCGAGAGTGAGGCAACATTTCTCTCCGCTGAGAGGCGTCGCTTCTGCTTCAGCACTGGAACAGAGAGACGCAGAGAACACTATCGCCATCAAGACTGAAAAAAAAGATGAGTTGATGTTTTCTCCCACCTTTACATCTTTGACTTGCCGGAGTACTTTAAAGCAGCTCCGGGTTTAAGCTCTTCGACTGCCGGGGCCGACCCGAATGGCCCTGTCATGTCAGGAAGAGGAAGACTTGATCATTGGTCTCTGCATAAACATGAAGATCTGCTCCGAGAGCACACTTCTCATTAGGCTCGTCACTGTAGGCGGGGGTGGGTGGGGGGATGCATCCAAGAGTGAAGTTAAGAACCGCTTTGAAATACTGTTAAGGTTCTTACTGGTTGTTTTAAAGATAAATCTACACCAGAAACTGCAGAGGAGGGGAAATGTAAGGGGATTGCTGGAAAATCTAAGATAAGAATTGGTGATTGGTGAAAGACTGGTGAAAATCAAATAACATTATTATTATATGGACATCCAGAATCATAAACACTCCCTGGTTTCTCTTTGGTTCGTGGCCTGGACATATAGATGTGGGCGAAACCTTTAACTGATTTATAAATGTTGCATTATGTGAAGTTCTTTTAACTTTCCTTAAACATTCTGACCAACCATCCACTGACAGATCCTATGAAGAACCAAATAATAATAATAACCATTCTATATTCTACAAACTATGTCCTATGTGCACACATACACATTCACTTTTTAACTCCCTTTTGGGTGCCTGGTGAGAGAAATGCTAGTGAAAACAACACAGACGCTGTTTATCACTTGCAAATGCACAGTTGTCTTTCAAAACAGCTCAGTAATGTGAACTAAACCACTCAAAACACGTGACTTCTGATATTAATTTACTATTATTCACATACTGGAAGCTGTTGATTTAGTGTGTGTGTGTGTGTGTGTGTGTGTGTGTGTGCATTTACAACTGTATGCCCCTATGCCTAAGAGCACTCGTTGCCTGTAAGATCTAAAGTTCAGCAAAAAGTTCACACTGGGCTGAGCTGTGTATCTGATGTTTTTTTCTACTCTCACCCCATCAACCTGCTGGATCCCTCGGTACTCAGTGTTCCAGAGTCTCATCCTTCACTAATCAAGTAGTGAAAAGGGTTTTCTTATAGGGTTTGTGTCATGTTATACCTTATTTTAAGTCATTTTATAACACAAAACAAGTGCAAAGAGTCACTCATCAATTTTGTGATTACTGTGTCAGCAGTTAAATCTGTTAAATCTGGGCTTTTTCTCCTGTTTCAAGATGTAGCTTCCTCTTACACTGTTTTACTGCAAGAATTTTGAGATACATTGCATTCAGGTATATTGATGTGGATGATTAAATGGTAAAAATAAATAAATAAATAAAAGTAATTCTACACCGTATTTTTCACTTTTCATACAACAAATGCAGCTCAAAATGCTTTCCATGAAATGCACACATTATATACCTCTGTCTTTGCATTTTTTTGCACACTTAACAGCTCTGCTACTAGAATACAGTATGTGCTGTTGCTGTTACTGCTCCTGTTGGTGACTCTGTATGTTGTCTTGTCCTGTAAATGATTGTACTGTTGCTCTTGGATTTTTTTTTTTGCACTTTCTTGCAGTCCTGTTCTGCACACACTTCTGTAGTCTTGTGTTGTTTTTTTTTTTGTGCTGGAGGAATGTTGTTTCATTTCACTGTGCACCGTGCAAATGGTTAAAATGACAATTAACACCTACTTGATTTGACTTGGCATATGTTAAAACAAATCACATAATCATTGCAATATTATCTTGGTAAGAAAAGAAAGTGTAAAGACAAAAATTACCAACTTAATAATAATAATAATAATAATAATAATAATAATAATAATAATAATAATAATAATGCCAGGTCCTAGTCCCCCAGCCCTTCAGATACTTCCTGGTTTAAGTTGAAGTCATGCGCTCGAAGGGCAGTGAGTGGTTTGCCCTTTAGAATCTGTGGTGGAATCATTACAAGTGAGTATCACACTAAAGGTAGTATTGTAGAACCAAATATAGGCTCTGAAATATTTTCCTCTGTACTTTTTTCATTTTAATTTTTGGATTTCAACCAATCCTGACCGCTGGCACAGCACCTAGTCTAGTAAAGTAAAGTGAAAGACTGAAAAAATAAAACTCTTTTACACGCAGAACCGTGAGCCTTGTAAATCTGTGATATAATTTGAATGTATGGTGTAATGTGTGTGTGCATTATGTGTGTTTGTATATGTTGCATCTTTAGTCTTGCTGTTTGTTGATCAAACCTGGCTATAAAACACATTTCCCACCTCAGGACAATAAAGGCACTGAAATGAAGCTAATACCACCAAGCTAATAATAGTGTAACTCAGGGATTGCATCTTTATTCAGCACCAAAAAGGAGGCCAGAGGTCCTTTTAGCAAGAGAAAAACAGCTAAACTGAGATAAAGTATCTAAATAGCTTGGCAGTCACCTTGCTGACTTTAGCTTCATTGGAGTCATTTGTTCTCTCTACTGTAATAGTGATCTAAAGGGCTTCTACAGTCATACAAATGCAATAAAACATTGGGCTTCCCAGAAGTAGTGTTGGAAATCTGGATTCTCTCTTTTTTCAGAGATAATGAAAAAAGTTTAAAACAGCCTGTTGGCCAGAATCCATGAGGAGGATGTTGACTGCCTAACTCAAACACAGATGATGATGATTAATAAAATATTCCAACATGTAAGTGTTACACCAACTAAATATTCTGATGAAAGCTTGTTTTGAGAGTCTACAGTCACGGCTTCTACGGCAATATACAGCGCACAGTGCACCTGACTAATGGTAGTTCCTGCTACATTTGAGATGTATCATCAGAAGAAGGTTTTTAAATTGGAAAATCTTACTCTGGAGACTACAGTGGCACAGCTGAAGGATACAAATGGGCAACAAACTTGTACTTCTCATTTTGGCCAACATGTGTCCCTTTAACGCAGGCAGAAAGAGCTCTTCTCGGCCATACTGAGCGCATGTGCGCTTGACCTTTGAGCTGAACTCATAGCTGTGATGAAAATGACCTTTTTTAAGCTCCGCACCTACATGTGCTTGCTTCGGAGCCAGCGAGAGGATTTAAATTGGACTTCACTGTTGTTTCAGCACATAAATGTGCACTTTGGGTTGAGCGAGACAGAATGCAGCCCTTGCCATTTTCACAGCAGAGGCGAGAGGACGCTTACTGGTCTCTGGAGTGGAAACGAATACATTTTGGTGAACTTTCCCTTCCAGGCCTTCTAGGAATTCTTCAAACAGAAATGTTAATTTTTGCTAAAAAATGACTGGAAACCAAAGAGAGAGACCAGTCAGCAGTATGCTAACGAGATCACGCTAACTGGTCCCTAATAGGTTTTATTCACAGGCAGCTGCATTAGCATTTAGGTCGGTGTAGTCTTCTAAGGTAATCCTCTCTGTCCTGGGACCTTCAAATGACCTCATCCTCCCTCTTCATGCACTCAGAAATCAACGATCTGGCTCCTGTGCACGTCTGGTGAGCTCAGCAGTTTCTGCTAAATGCAACATCTCAATAAACGCTTCCTTAAAAGCATGATACTGTTCTGATATCGGGAAGGTTTGCACTGCATAATTCTCTTTTTGGCTACCAGCTCTAGGACCCCCATGGCTTATAGCTTATGCTTCAAAAATACCTCCTCTTGCATTTTGTTGATTAAGTTTTCACTTGTAGCTCACTGGAACAAGCAGATATTTGGTGGAAAGTTCAGATTCAACGCTTTTAACCCAGACCTCATTTGTTATTGTACGTAGAACAGGAGATACTGTATAGCGATTTGATTTTGATATGGGTTCCAGTGCATTACACGCCAATATCAATATGGGCCAAGCAAAGCCCTCCACCATGGCTGCACACTCCTCAGACTGACCTCCCCACCCCTTTGAACGAGAGGAGCAAGAGGGTATGGGAACAGGTGCAGGCACAGGATGAGGTGGGGAGGGCAGGACTCGTTCAGCTGAGGAAAGAGGGAGAGGGTGAAACAGAGACAGGGTAGGTGAGGAAGGGGACATGTACCATGCTAGTTATCCCAGCGCTGTGAGAGAATGACAGATAGAATGGTTTATTTCTAGGGAGCAACAGGAGGGTAGGGGTTTGGTTACGCTGGAGTCGCACACTTCAGCCATCACTATACCGGCTACCTCCAGTTTGGGGACAGAAGTACTAGGGTTTGGCCAGAGTTGGAGACAGGGACTCATTTGCCCACAATAAATCCTCTGGAATATATGCAGTAGCAACAGAATTCCAGACCCTCGTACATACAGCCCTGTGGGAATTACTGCACATTATGGCACCAAATACACTATCCCATCTCCAGGGCAGGTCCATGCTGTCTGACTTGCCTGGCTGAAATGAGTGGAAGGTCGAGCCACAGCTGCTCAGACTCCTCCAGGACCAGCGGTTCAGTGGTGAAAGGCCCTATACAAAAAATCCAGCATGTCCATGTTTTGTGCCTTAAGTTCCTTTGTCTCTTCTTTGTTCCTTTGCAAAAATTATATGACTAGCAAATAAGGAAAAAAAATGAAATTAAATTTCCGTTATAATTTCACACCCACACCGATGCTGAGTTACACCTCAAAATGCTGCTTAGCTCCCACCCAAGTAAGCTGCTACCACTAGGGGGTGCTGCCCTCAATTCTTCACTACTGTGAACACCGTCCCAGGGAATGGTCGACATACTCACTCATCTGACTCATCTGACTCTCTAGCTAAACTCTCTAGCTGAGCTCTCTCTTGTACTGGTTGGAGAGTCTCAGTTTTAAGGAGTTCTGGCTCCTTCTCTGACAATGTTCACCTGTCCCTCATCAAAGGAAAGACCCTGTACTCAGTATCTGGGGTGAGTGATGGTGGCTCCAACCCTTCACCTGCACAAAGAATATGAGAAATTTTGATATGATCTATTAAAGATTTTTGTTTAGAATTTTGGCTTTTAAATAATACAAAATGATGAATTGTCCTAAATATGACAAAGCATGTGAACTAACAAGTTGTGGGGAAGGTATGTTTTGATTAATTGGCTTTAAAGTGAAGTAAAGGCCTTCACATTTTGGGATTTATTCACATCATTAAATTAATTCTAACATATGCATCAGTTATGATATCAGGTACACCAAACCGTTTTCTTGGGGGATGGCAAAACTGTTTTATGATCTAGGAGATGAACCAGCACTGCAGAGTTAAATTTAACTGGAACTGAGAAATAAAAATGGAGAAAGTAAAATGCAGATAATGATATATCACAATAAAAAGTATCATTTCAAAATAATGTAAAAATATCCTCTTCCAATGCAATCAGGGCCAAGACATGATCCAAAATAAATTTATGATGTTAGCATCAGGGTGGGTTTGTGCTGAAAGCTTACTTTGGCAAAATAAGACCCCTGTGTTTGGATGACAATATTATGGGCAGCAAAATGCATTTCATTGGGTGAAGTAAACAGCCACTACAGCAGATAAAATACATCACAAACTTTTGGGGACAGTGCAATTACAGTTTGATCGAAGACTGAGCGAGAAACTGTGGCATGGAATATCAATTGTCGGCACAGAACTTTGTTTGTTGCTTGGACTCTGGAGTTAATCACTTAAATCTAATCTGCACACTTTGGTGAGTTTTCTCTTTTATTTCTCCTCCAGGTTACTCTGTGTTTGCTGATTGTTCTTCAGGGTTCACCATGGACAATCATTTTCTTCTTTTATTCCTTGCAGTTGCTTGTTCTACAGCATGGGCCACTTTATTAGGAACCTCTACTTTGTAGCTCCACCTTGATAGAGACTAAGCCTCTCCGTTGATACACAATTTGTGTTAACCACCCTGAAGGTAAGGGTAGTCTGAATAATTTGAAGCCATACAATTTGTAGTCTAAACTGCAATGGATTTCACCAGGCCTTTAGAAAGGACAGTGATTGCTGCTATGTGGAAAAATAAACCACAGATCAGATAAAATGAAAACTGACCACCTGAAAATTTACAATAAAAAGTTGGTATGAAGGCTCAATAAGTTTGAACCATCTCAAACATGTAGGCATATTGGTCCGAGTAGGCTACTATTAGTCCCTGGTGAAGGCAATGCTAAAACTGGAAGTTCAGAGTCTCAGAGCTTCAAACCATTGGATGACAAGGAGGAAATTGACTGTCACATAAGGGGTCTGACAAAAGCTTCTTTTGAGAGGCTATGATCACGGCTTCTACAGCAACATAAGGTGCACGAGCGGCTGACTATTGATACACCCCCAAGTGGAGTTATTTAGGACTGCAGTAATAAAAAACTTAAGGTTACAATTATGGCTAGTTAAACAACATGAATATTATTTTTTTAAGAGTCGTATTGAGAATGTGTTTTTGAGTACTTGTTCAGAAATGCTAACGAATATTCAAAGTCTATAAAATGCTATTTGGGAAAGATCTACCTCTAATCCTTCATCAGTGGCTCTGTGGTCAGTTTCTGACCACCTCTTGGCTGGATAGTTTTGGTGGTGGACCACTTTCAACCTAGCAGTGGCACTGTTGTGTCTGAAAAAACCAAGCAACCAGACTAAAAAAAATTCTGGTCATCAATGACCTATAAAGTAGTTGGACCTCATAAAGTGGACAGTGAGTGGAAGGTCACTATTAGCCCTAATGTGCACAATCAGCAGTAGGTAGTGCTTTCTTCCCAAACCATAATGATCTACAGGCAGACTGTGGAGAATCCCCTAAACCCATGAGGAGGCAGCGTGCTGAGAAGAATGAGATCTGACATGCCAGTCAGAGCTCAGTGAAAGGCCTTGAGCTGTTAGCGTCGCCCAGCTTACGAGAACACTCGCAATGCACTGGCCCTCGCTTTACAGCAACATATGAACCTTACAAGGCAGTGGGCTGCTTCTAATTTTAGGCTAAGTGTGGACAAGGTCCAGAAATAACCCAATACTTCAGATCAGGAGAGTGTCAAGAGCGTGTGGGATATATAAAGCACTGCTGAAAATGTCAAAATGTTATCCACAATCTATAACACCTCTTAGCCTAACGGTCTTCTTGCTCTCTACTGCTTTACAGCACCTTCCAAATGCTCTTGTTATGATCGTGACTATTTGAGCTAGTTTTACTTAAAAACTGTACCAGTTTTATTAACATACATTTTAACTTGTATGTTGCATTTGTAGAGTGACTCCTTCAAGAGTCTTGGCAAAGAGGTTTACCAACACAAACACACTGGTTTGGCTGCTACTCATATTTACACGCAGTGACGTGTCAGGAACTTCCAGAAGGTCCAGAGTGAAATTATCCCCCACAAAACTGGTCCCACCCAAAACCCAATTGGTTAATTCGGGGAAGGGAAGCCTTCTGTATGGCTTTTGAAGGTCTAACCAATGGGAGAGATCACATTTCCATATCCACTTAGATATCATTGCTCCTAGATATTGGTATCATACCCTACCCTTGGTGTCACAGACCTTCAGATGAAAAATAAACCAAAGCTTCTGTCCATCCCTGGCTTGTACCTACTGCAGCCAATTCACAGGAACAGCACTACAGAAGTTTAACAATGGAGACTGTACTGGTTAAAGTTCTGGGGTAATACATCGAAAGCTCATCAGCACTTTACGTGTGTGTGCACAGCCACCTCTAAATGAGATGCTCCATCAGTTCAGATGGAAAAACCAATCACTGCATTGGTCTCAATTGTTTTGGCTTTGCAAAGTATGTTCAGAGGCTTGTTTATTAAGCAAAAAAAAAGAGAAAAGAAAAGAAAAACTTGCATCCGAGTTCATTCTTGGCCACAAATATTTTCAGCTGCATCGAGCAATGATTCATTATCCCAAGGTTTTCCCGGCCTGACATTTCCCTAATGCCGCCTTAATGGTGAAATCATTTCTCAGGTGATACCTGCGTTGTATCCTGCATGCTGCAGATTATGTGGAAAAGAGGCAAGGCACGTCGGCAAGCCGCGCACATGCTGCTGCCCAAGTTGGTGAAGTCATCTGACATTTAAAGATCAGCCAGCCATGGAGATGGTGCAGACAGCAAGGCCTTTAAGGCATTCAAGAGGGACAAGCTAATTATTTTCCATCACAGGACGATCGGCGAGTCTGAAAGCACCTCATTTAGGTCGGCAAATTAGCGAGCACACAATTGCACTAGCACACAATTCAAATCCAACGACATTTTAATGCCGTCTTTGCCAGGCGGCCAGGTAGCAGATGCTTTGTTTGCACAGGGAAAGGGAAACTGTTGAAGGAAGGGGCTGAATTAATGGTCTCCACTTTATCTCTCTGTGAGAGAAAAGCCAGGTCCGTGTTTGTTGGGGGTTTCTTCATTTCTGCAGGGCTTTGCACAGCTGTAGACAGTGCTTTGTAGCACTTCTAAGGAGGTGAAGTGAAATACCACAGCACTACATAAGAACGTGTGGCTGCATCAAGTAGTAGAGATTCCTTGACATCGGGATCAGGAACAATATTGCCAGAATACAGCAGTACCATTGGAGGGCTGTTTTAAAGGAATAGTTCAGCAGAAAATCAAACATACGCAGTTTCTGGCTTTCCTCAGATGTAGCCAATCGGCCTAGACATGTTTGGAGTCCAAACTTTGCTTCCTTAAACTGGAGCTATGAGGATAATGTAACTAGCAAACACTAGAAGTCACTAGTCATCCAAATTGTTTCTGTAAAAATACATGTCTCAGGACACTGAAACCACAATCAGCTTTTCATTAAAGGTAGCACAGACTCATTAGTGCGGTTTAGAGCAAAGAATGACTTTAGTCGACTTTAAGGCTACAGGCAGCCGTTTCAGACAACACCAGGACACAAGACAATTATAAGAAGGACAGATGTGAGACCAACTTGGATCAAAAACTCCTAACTGTCCACAAGTCTGCACCATCTTAATGAAGAGCTGAATTGGTGGGATGAGAGACATTTTGGGGATGTATTTATGGAAATGTATGGCTTTTTATTGCTTGTTAGCAATGTTAGCCTCCTATCTTCAGTGCTAAACTAAAGAAACAGTATCTGCACATCAGGCATGTCTTGGCTGATCTACTGCATCTGGGGTAAGTGGGAAATTGAGTTGATTTTTCTTATTCCTTTAAAGTGCAGGCAGGGAAGGAATAGAAGCTAATGCTGCACTGGCGTGGCTAGCAGCGTTAGCATTACTGCACTGCCAGAACACATCAACAAGAGGCCAGAGAGAGAGGAGGCCAGGGAATGAGAGCCCACTCTCTCTCTCTCTCTCTCTCTCTCTCTCTCTCTCTCTCACACACACACACACACACGCGCACACACTCTGCTCCTGGCTGGATATTTTTGGACCACCCAGCAGTGTCACTGACGTGTAAAGACAGAGTCTTAGCACATTCTTATGTACTAACATGAGGTTCATGATTTAATGTTGGTGTCTGTCTCTTGGTGTAAACAAACTGTGAAATAAACATGAAATATACATGAAAATATCAATTTTTCAATCAGTTTTCAGCAAAAATAACAGCTTTTATTTGCCTTTTATTTTAGCTTTATATTTATTCAGTTCTTGTCTTTTTTTTTCTATGCGTGACTGTGCAGGCATAATATAAACAATTATACAAAACACCCAATTAGTAAGAGAAAATTTCCGCATCTTGAAAACTGAAAAACTGATTAGCAAAAATCCAGTATTTGTATTTATACCATTTAGGGATGACTTAAGATTAGTTCTGAACTTCTGATTGGAGACTGGAGAATTCAATCCAGGACTGGGCTTCATCCCTGTCCAAGAAACCGACCCTTAACCCCTTTTTACCAATTCAGGCCATTTATGGATTTCCACTGTGAGCTGTCAGAAGAATAGGCATGTCACTGCACAATCAAACGCACGCGTTAACAGGTTTTTTGTCGGGGAGTGTAGTGAGCTGTCAGCTCCGTGTGTGTCTGATCTCCAGGCTTACAAGAGCACAGCATGTTATGCAGACATGGCAGGGTCTTAGAGCTACAAAGGAAATTCGCAACAACATAAAAACCATCATACGCTTAAGAAGGATGATAGAGAAAAACTGCTCTTTCCACTACTCTGTCATCTTTAAGAACACTTGTACATGTATGTATAAATATTGCAGTGTTCGGGTCCAGGACTTATGCTCGAGTGGCAGTTTCAGTGGCCTGGCAGGCTTGTAACTTGGGCCTCGTGTTTGACTGGTCAAGACGGTATAAATGTGTTTCTGCTGTAAAATTAATAAGCTGTGCAAATGTATAACACTCTCCGTGATGAATACTGGTGCTATGTATTATACATGCATTGAAATGTAATGTTAGATATGTTTTTAAGTTTTTTGAGACAGGAAAGCAAACGAGGTGTGAGTTAGGTTCATATCCAGCGGCTACTTATTTCATATTTTCCATTCCACCTTAAATGATGCAGCAGTTACGACCTGGCCATTTTTTTTTTTACATTTTTAACTATTTTTATGACGAAAATGGGGGGAAATCTTTATATGTATTTAAGCTTCGACTTCCTAGTCCCTGGTCATCCTTGTGCCATAATTTGTTGGTTTTCTGGTTTGTGTATTTTTCCTTTGAGTGGTTGTGTTCTAGGCTCACTTGCTCTGGTGCTCTTCCATTTTTGGCTCACCAACATCACTTTATTTTTATTAGAATTATAATTAACATTATCTTTGACTACTTGCCCAGTTTAACAGTTATATAAACGATGCCATGCTGTCATAAACATGTAAAAATCCTCCACCTTGGAGGTCTCTGACAGAAATCCCACATTGCAGTTTTAAATTCATGAGCGTCGCTCTCCTTCGTTCTCACTTGGACATCTCTTGCGCCGCACCACCTTGTTCTGGGGGCTCTAAACGGCTGCTGACAAGCAGCGAATGGGCACCGCCGCATCTCTCTGACAGCAGACAAGAGTGTCACTGTTTTAGCAGGACTTGTGACTAGCGGTAAGGTGGGGTGCTAAAACGCTGGCGTGGATGGAGAGTCCCCATCTGCTGGAACAGGTGGCGAATCGGTGTTGTGCAGATCACTGGTGATACTGGTTAAGTAGTGATGCCTTTCTGGATTTTATGTCCACCCCTTTTTAGACAAATTTTGACCCTGACAGGAATGGCCATTAAAGTGGAAAAAAATAACGTTATTTGCACTAAATACGACTTTTACAGATGATTGGGATAAAAACATAATTTAAAACAAATGAAGATGAACACATGCATATAAGTGTGGCTGATTAAGTATTCTGCTGGATTTACTTAAGTTTGAGCAGCTCATGGCAAGCACTTTCAAATCTAATTTTGTCCCTATTTTTTTTAAATAGGTGGATATAGTGCTAATGAGAGATGTCCCACAACAGCAGCAGTCCCTCGAACCTGCACTGAAATCATGTTTACCATCAGAACAGCAATGTTCTCTCAGGACCAGGTGTACAGTACTGTACAGTCTTAGCGACCTATGCAAATCGCTTAAAGGGTGGTGGGAGCTTAGTGGGTAAAACTCTTGCCTGTGAACCTGATGACCACAAAGTTGCAGGTTCAAACCCCTCACTTTCTACTATTGTGTCCTTGAGCAAGACACTTAACCCTCAGTTAAGTAAAGTCAGTATTAAGACAAAAGTCAGTATTTTTTCTAGTTTATATTTTGTGAGCTGGTTAGAAAAACACAGGATTAATTTACTGAAGTAAAAGAGCCAATGTGGTGGTGGTTACATGTAATACTGGGCTTCCATGAGGAAAGAGGTCTGGAAATGGTTAAGAGAACACTTTGCCATACATAAAACCACTATATACTGAATTTATGTTATTTGTATTTAACACTAACTTAACACTACTGCCCAGTAGTAAACAGCTTATAAGTATAATTTTCTCAGGAACCTAAAACTTTTGCACAGGACTGTACAGATGCGAGAAGTCACAGGGAAAACTATGGCATGTTGCACACAATATGCACTCGCAGTCCATGTCATCGCTTGTGCAGTAGTTGCAGTAAAATAACACCCATGTGAATGCTTTAGTGGGAAAGAACTTTGTATATTAACATCTGCAGCATAAGGGCAGGTGGTTTTTGGATGTGTTTGTGTGATCTGTAAATTAAATGTTGCATGCCTTGTGAGCACTCATAAAGCATTTCACTCAGAGTATTCAAAAAAAAAGGATTAAGTGGGAAAGTTTGTCTAGATATAAATATGAGATGAGAAAAAGGGACATTCTGGTGATATAGTGTAATTCGTAGGTCACTGCTCCATCTAAAGACCATACAAATCATGATGGACGTTGAAAAGGACTAATCAATGTATAAATAACTAGATGGACAACATCCAAATAGTACAGACTCTTCAGCCCTGTTTGAATTATGCACATTGCTTTAAATTTATATATACTTTTATGAATTATACATTGCTGATGCTTATGTGTTACAGTCATGTGCAAATGACAGAGAGATTTATTGAACCTATTTAATATAGCTTCTAATCTTTTCACTGGGCTACTATTTGTTTGCCAGTCCTTTGTTTACACATACTCATTCTTGTTATGCCAACAGGATTTCCACAAAACAGCTTTTGTTGGAAACACAGATTAATTGGCATTGTCTTTTGCTGACTTCTTGGATTGGCTTTTTGTTGTGCTGGAGCAAAGACAACGGTAATAAATCCACGTCACTTTATGTTTAGTGTGGATATATTGTTGCTGTCCTGGGTTCTTTTTGTATTCCTGTCACTTTGACAAGGGAAATGTTGTTCTTAGCTTAAAATCTTGCAGAAGATTCTAACCTGACAGAGGTTTTATGAAACTCATGGAAACTGTGAAACAATAAAAACTGTAAGAAGCAGTTGAGGGACCCATGTAAAATGAATAAAGCAGCTGAGTATTACCTGAAAACTATACAAAGCAGTTGAGGAACCCTTGGAAACTGTAAGAAACAGTCGAGGAACCCATGGAAACTGTACAAAGCAGTTGAAGAACCCATGGAAGGTGTCCGAAGCAGTTGAGGAACCAATGGAAACTGTAAGAAGCAGTTGAGGAACCCATAGAAACTACTGAAGCAGTTGAGGATATTGCAGTTATGAAAAAAAAACAACAGTTCCAGACCAGGCCAAGCACTGTGAAGTCCCAAACTAGAAGGACCTTCAGTTAAAACAGCCTCTTGATTTATTTAAGTTCTCAACCTGCTTTGACCAGGACCATAGAGCGCTGATGGCCTGACCCTGGAGTGGCAGGATCTGGAAAAGACTAAGAATCTCCTAGGACTGGGTTAAGAACTGCTGCTGCAGAGAGTCTGAGCTTTGCTGAACTGAGTAATGTCTACTAAACAGAAGGTTGATGAGGTTTCTGAAGAGAGATGACGAGCCTCGCTTGGCCTGTGAGAGGGATTGTGTGGGCTGTCCGTCCCAAATGAAAGACTGAAGACTTGATGATTCCTCAGCATTAACACAACACATTTATACCTGAAACACGGACATCCAGTACGGCCTCACTCCTCAGCCACAGCGCGAGAGTCTCATGTATTCCCCATTGACGATTTCATTAACATGATGTACAGTTACCCAGGATCCCAGACTTGCTCGACTCTCGTAATTGTGCATATCGCTGATGTACCGTAGTTTTAGTCCTCTTGAGGTTTCATTAGCGCAGAGACAATAGTGTTTCTTTTTGCCTTCAGCATTTATCATTTGTACAGACTGTCCTCCTGCCTCCCCACTATCGTCATCGTTTGATGTTGCCTCCTCAACTTCTGTGCTTTTGTTTTGTTTCCTCTCATGACCCTGATGAAAGGAGAACAACGGAGAGATCTTAAAAGGTGCTGGTCGTGTTTTCCATCTCTTTATGTAGCCTGAGCTTTGCCTCTGAGCACCTCTGTGTACTGTATTGACGAGCCTAATCTCTCTGTTGAGGGTGGTAATTACACACACTGAATGCCACGAGATAAACAGATTTCGGTGTATCGGGAGATTAGTCGGAGCAATTATAAAGATTTCATTGCGAATCTCTGCACGGCCTGTATCAGCAACACAGTCTTGCAGCTTGTAACCAGCAACAGGCAGATAAGAGGTCAGGAAACAGGCTATCTGGGCAGGGAGCAACTGGTGGAGCTCTTGAGGACAGCTGGTAATAGCAGGTTTATTTGAGACGGACATCATAACATTTTTGAGATCTTCAGCTAAAACTGATGATGTGCAGTGATGGTCATGAAACTGCTAGTCACAGCATCATGCAGATGAAGACCTGCTTTAGTTAGCTGGGGTGTTACGTGTAGATGACCTGGTGCTTCAAATCGAGGATGAGGCTAACAAGTGGATCAGCTCCTAGAGCCTCAGTTAGTGTCCTGGTAGTGGACCCTTATAGCTGGAAACTCTACTGACCTGAAAGTAATTCTCCTGCTTTCTCTGACTGTTGTCTGTGAGAACATTGCTCCTTTCTGAGGAACTAGGCAAGGGTGAGTGCAAAGTCCAAGCCTATGCAACTCCCTAGACTGTCTATTTTTTTTTTGGCTTCTCTGCCTCTATCAGAGCACCTTTCATAGATGACCTCTAATATAGACTGCTTTTGTACTTTCTGTTCAAAAATGTCCCCTTGTCTCTTTCAGACCATCTCTCTCTCAGACTTTATCATGCTACTTCTCTCTGA
The DNA here is from genome assembly GCA_037974445.1 of Brycinus macrolepidotus. Lineage (NCBI taxonomy): Eukaryota > Metazoa > Chordata > Actinopteri > Characiformes > Alestidae > Brycinus > Brycinus macrolepidotus. Next base: position 20,088 of record JBBPCZ010029588.1, read on the forward strand.
AAGATTGCTTCTTCTAGACTGCCTCTCTCTCGGGCTGCCTATCTCTAAGACTGCCTTTCAGGCTCCCTCTGTAAAGGCAGGTTTGCATTCTACAGTTATACTATGATAATGCTGTGACAGAGGAATGGAAGAATTCTTGGTCAGTATTCTTAGAACGCTGTAAGTGACATAACATCCGATTTTGGGCATTTATGATCAAAGATTATAGCCTGGCAATATCATAACATCTCCTACTCAATACAATAACTGTTGCTATGGTACACATCAAAAGCACAACCAGTACAGACCATGAAAAAAATGTCAAAACAATGTCCAAAGAGTTTTTAGTCAACATTTTAAGGCATAATTATATTGAAACTCACTTGTTTTTTAAAAAAATCATTTTTGGCAACCTACCTCTATCATTTTTTAATAGCCTCTCTAAGACTGCCTCACTCCAAACTGCCTCTATCAGATATCCTCTCTAAGAGTGGCTGTCTTAAACCTACCTCTGTCAGTCTGCATCTGTAAAACTGCCTCTCTCCAAACTGCCTCTGTTCGATACCCGCTTTAGGACTCACTCTCTCTAAACTACCTCTGTTGGAGTGCATCTGTAAGACTGCCTCTTTCTAAACTGCCTCTATCCGATAGCCTTTCTAAGACTTGTTCTCTTAAAACTACCTCTGTCAGATATCCTTTCGAAGACTTGCTCTCTTAAAACTACCTCTCTCTAAGACTGGCAATATCATCAGACTTTCTCTCTCAAGGGTTCTCCAGTTCTCTAAATAAAAAGCCTGGGCATCCTCCACACACTCCTGTGAGGGGCCTGTTCCAAATGGAACTTAATAAAACAGAAGGAGTGTGAAGGCAGGAGACAGGAGGCTGCATACAGTGCCATCACTGCTGTGGGCAAAGGACAGCTAAGGTCACCCGGAATATTGTTGCCGTCCTCGGTTTGTCACCGGATCAACGAGCTGTATCCTCTGCTGACAAAGCCCCTGCGCAGCTGGTGTTAGCATCCCTCTTTCCTCCAGGTCTTGAGTGTGTGCATATGCGTTCGTTTGTGTGTGTATGTGTGTGTGTGTGTGTGTGTGTCTGTGTGAGGTGGCCTGCTCTGTTTGCCTTGCGCCTCCTCTCTCTGTCTCTGAATATCTTAATCTCTTAATGCATTCGGTTACTAATCCTGTAGCAGTCGATACCCAGAGGATGGAATCGCGTGTGTCTCTTGTCAGAACAGCCTTCCCCTTCTGCCCTGTGCTTAACTTTCTAAATTGCAGCTGACTGGACCAGCTGGGGGAAAGGAAAAAGGAAGAGAAGGAAGAAAAACTCATCAGCGTTACCTTCGCTGTGATGGCGAGGACACACACTCCTCACGGGATCCCCAGGGAAATAAAGGAGCTCTAATCTTAGACATTCTGTGCCGACGGTCACTCTCTTCTCTCCTCTAGTTCGTCTTTTTCTGCACTTCTGTACAATCGGTGCTGAAGGAAGGACAACAGCAATATATCCACGTCACTTTATATGTGGTGTGGATGTATTATCATTTTCCTGGCCTGTTTTTGTCTTCCTGTCTTCCTCAGCCTAAAATCATGAAAGGAATCTAATTGAATAGATTCTCTATTTGCAAATATTGTTGGCATGAAGAAGAGACATTGAGGTATTGAAGAACTAACAGAGATCTCAAACTTAATCTCTATTGCAGATGTGGTAACTAACACTGAGGTCCTGTCAGATGTTCTGAAGAGTAACTGTGGGGTCTTTCACACATTACATTGCAGAAAATGACATGCTGGCAAGTGAAACTTGTTAAATGTAATATTTTTCATATTAAGACAGTATGAGTGTTCCAGACTCATTTTCAGCTGCATGTTTTTGTTTGTTTCAGTCAGAGATATTTTATTGTCTGAAGGATAATTTTGCTTTTTTCAAAATGTAATGTATTCTCACGAGGCCAGACATGGTCTCATAACTAGAATGTCTGGGTACAGTCCTGGTGATGTTTGAGCTAAATGTGGGCTGGGACCTATTAGGTTAGGAACAAACTGAACAATTTCTGTTCTGATCCGAAGGTTTGTGACGGCGAGGCTGAAACTGGAGGGCGATGGTGAGCTAGTGATCACTGTCCAATGGACAATAAGTGTTTTGTTAGTCCAGGGATGTGACATTAACTTTGTAAATACTTAGTATAGCTTATGTATATATTTTCTCTTGTTTGTTTCTGTCAGGTTGGAGTCAGGTTACTAAAAACCCCTCCTCCTAGTCTTGTGTAAAACTATTTCCATTACTTGTTCCATTTGTTACGTCCCTTTGGCTTTGTTGTAAATACTATATTCCTCCTGTGGTCAACTTGATAATCATACATTTAAATTGTGCAGCATGTAGGTATTTGGGTGTTGGACACACAAGGTTAGAGGCAGAGATCTTCCTTGTAGGTTTTGTTTGTAGTTAGATCAGTGTAGTTAAGCAGGGTTTTTGTTTGATTAAAGCTTGGAAAGAAACCCAGAAATTCAGAATTAGGCTGAGGGATGTTTCATTTTATTCTGTTCTTTTCTTTGGTGTTGTCTAGAGACCCCACCTGTCTTTTGCACTTCTTTTCTGTACATACACCTACTTGTTCATATTGTGGCACTTTACAGGTAATTACATACATGGAAATGGGTCAAATATGTAACACAAAAAAGGAAAGCTGTTCTTTTAATTCTGCTGTTAGAGTTTCACCATGTGAAATTGGAGCTATCCATGAGTGACCATGTTTCTATCCTTGCACCACAAACAAAGGAGATTTCTGAGGGCCTCATTAAAAGAGTTGTTGATGCTCACCAAGCTGAAAAGAGTGTGTACAGACTGTTGTTTCCCTATTCAGGAGTAGTTCACCAGCAAAGATCACCCCAAGAGAAAGTCATGTAATAGTCCACAAAATCACAGAGGAACCAAGGGTAACTTCTAAACTAAAGACATCTCTCACATTGGCTAATGTCAAAGTCCACCATCAGTTATTATTCTGGAGTGGCCAAGTAAAAGTTCGTACCTTAACCTAGCAGAAATGTGGTGGAAAGAGCTGAAGTGAGAACTTCATGTAAGGAAACCCACCAACATCCCAGAGCTGAAGCTGTTCTGTGCAGAAAAATGAGCTGAAATTCCTCCAAGCCTGATCAATAGTTACCAGAACCAAGGGAGTTACACCAGATACTGGGTTCACATACTTCTGCCACTCCCAGGACAGTAATATTGGATCATTTTCCTCAGTCAATAAATATAGAGGTATAATTTTTGTCTCATTCGTTTAATTGGCTTCTCGTGATCAACTTTTAGGGAAATCTGAGGATGTTTTAGAACAAATTTATGCAGAAATATAGACAAATCGAAAGGGTTAGCAAACTTTCAAGCACCACTGCATGTGTTTGTTTGTGTGTCTGTGTTGAGCTCCTGCAGGCTTTTCTACTCTCACTACAGTGAGCAGGACCCAGTGTGTGGTGATGCCGGGTCAATGCCGTGACAATTCAAACATGAACAGCAACACAGCATGAGGCCTAAAGCTCAGAAACTGCCCTTTCCCTGGACATGGCTCTCTTAACACAGACATCAAGAGCAAGTACACAGGCACACACACACACACTCAGAATGCCTGGGAAATGCTCACGCCTCTTAGCACTCGCTGCTGAAGGCAGCAGGCATTGTGAGGATTGCGTGGAAGGCCAGGGCTGGAGCCCAGCTGTGAGTAGAAGCTCGAGAAAAAGCCTCACAGTTAAAACCAGTATGATGCTGTTTTATGCTACCTGCTGCGCTGCCGTTATGCTTTCCAAACTGGCCAAACTGTGCACAAACTAAACTTCCTGGTACTGTAAGTGCATTCTTCCAGCTCCCTGTCCACCATTACAGGCAACAAAGGTGGAGAAGAAAAGTCAGAGCCTGCTCCCTCTAGCCAGGAATTGGACAGGAATTAGCAGTTTATGCAAGACCTCTGTAAATATCACTGTGGTGGTCTTAGAACACTGGCAACCAGTTTTGTGCCTTTATGATCAAAGGTTATAGCCTGGCAATACCACAATAACTGCTGCTACGGTACACATCAAAAACACAACAAATAGAGAACATGACACAATGTCAAATACGAATAGATGCCAGTAAAGAAGGCAAAATGCAAACAGTGCCAAAAAGAGTTTAAGTCCAATTTTTATGGTGTAATTGTGTTGAAAGTGACTTATTTTTTGTGTAAACTCATTTTTTGGCAAACTACCTCTATCATTTTTTTTTTTTTTTTAAAAGTACCTCTGTCAGATATCCTCTCTAAGACTGCCTCTCTCTAAACTGCTACTATTCAAAATCCTCGCTAAGACTGCCTCTCTTAAAACTGCCTCTATCAGATATCCTCTCTAAGACTGCCTCTCTCTAAACTGCCTCTATCAGATATCCTCTCTAAGACTGCCTCTCTCTAAACTGCCTCTATCAGATATCCTCTCTAAGACTG
>JBBPCZ010029618.1:0-13905 GCA_037974445.1 Brycinus macrolepidotus
TGTGTATATATATATATATATATATATATATATATATATACATATATATATGTATATATAAAAAGGACCACTGTTTAATTGAAAATGTTGACTTTACATGAAAAAGTAAATACATGAAAGTGTTGCTTTTCTCATTACAACTTTTCACATTGTCAAGTTCTTTCAGAATAATTGACATGCTAAATAAAAATAAGTACAGAAGGGAAAACTGTGGTTAATGAGCTCAATCTCACACTGAAAAAATGAAAGAAAATCAAAGCTTCAACAGAAGAAAATTTAGTTTAAAAAACAAAATTCCACTCGATGAACAACTTTTATTTATTTTTTTTAAATAAAGTTACTTGTGTTAGCCCCTGATATTCTTAAAAAACAAAATGTACCAATTTATATTTCACTTTCTAAAGTTTGCCCCAATGTGTAAGAACTCTTAAGCAGTTCATGACTTACTGGACTCGATTGACTCGGTAGAATGGACTCACCTCATGCACTCCATGAAGAATGAAGAGACTTTCATTGAAAATCTAACTTATGAAAGCCTGAATTTCTCTCATATTTTCATAATGGGATCAATTAATCACAATACACGTCTTCATTACCTTTTTTACTCATGAATGCTGCTGCTAATCAAAGTGCTACTTTACCTTGTGACACCTGAGATACCTGACGCTTGGCTTCCTCAACCGTGGTGCAGAGTACGTGGATGAAGCTCTGAGAGATTCCCTGCAGGGCTGTGAAATCAGACACGCTGTAGATGTGCTGATCGTGTGGCTTGGTGGCGATTTCCCTCAGCTGCTCCATGTCAGCGTCTTTAATTCCGATTGCATAGAGTATGATCCCCTGCTGCTTCAGCTCCTGCGCATGTGGCTCCACGTTGTCCTGTGACTGTCCATCTGTGATGATCACGGCGATCTGAGGTACCCCCTTTTTACCCCGGCTTCCCGCCTCTGGCTTAAAGTGATACTTCAGCAGGAAATCTAACCCTAAACCGGTCTTAGTGCCACCACCCATGTATGGGAGATTTGAGATGTAGTTTTGAATGCCTTGCTTGGATTCGTACTTGTTAAGGTAAAATTCAGTGCGAGGTGAACTGCTGTACTGTACTAGGCCAATTTGAACCTTGTCAGGGTCCACGTCCAAACTGTTCACCAGCGTGAGGAGGAACTCACGAATCATCTGGAAGTTCTCGGTGCCGATGCTCCATGAGCCATCCACCAGGAAGACAATATCAGCCGAGGCTTCCTCTGTGCATACTGAGACACGAAACACATTTGGTCATAATTAAAGCATGCTTATCATCTCATTAGCTGCACTGTTATTTAAGGGTAAATAATATAGTATTCCTAAAGCTACAGGATCCGTTATAATAAGAACTAGATAAATTTCTGTGAGAAAAATTGTGATTGTGTGATTGCCCAAACATTTGTTTTATGGGCAAAAACAGTTTGTGTTAAAAAAAAAAGAAGCTTGTGCTAAAAAAAAAAAAAAATTGCTCACAGTGTGAGTGGCCATACTTCAAAAACTGTAGGAGAAGTGGCTCAAGAAAAAAACGGGTGGAATAAAAATACTACTACTACTAATAATAATAATAATACATTTGTTTCAACTCATATTAAATGTGGCATTCAGCTATATGAACTGTACCACCCACCTGTTGTCTGTGCACCACTGGCAAGGAAACATGACGCTAAAATGAAGGCAGACAGTTTTATGAAGTCCATGGCTGCAGTGTTCAGTAAGGCCTGGGAAACACACAGAGACTTCATAATCAAAATCAACAGGATTCATTACCTTTAATCTTCTTTAATATCTTTGCTTATACTCTTTCATTCAGTACTCTTTAATATCTTTGCTTATACTCTTTCATTCAGTCCTTGTGTCTCATAACCTTCATACTTTATAAGCACATGCCAAATTTTCTTTTTTGTAAAGTGTTTTTTAGGCCATGTTGCACTTCTGTGGGGGACTTTACAAAAACATATGAGACAGCTAGGTCACATCTATTTAGTCAAAGTGAACATACTGCCATGCATGGTATGCATTCCACATGGCACTGCGTGTATTACCAAGAATGTAATCAACTGTTTTAAAGTTATGTACTTAGGCCAAGATTAGTTGCTTCTCATTTCCAGCTAACTTTGGCAGACTTGCCATTCCAAGTTTTAAAAGCTATCCCTTTTAAAGAATGGTTTATTGGCGTTTCTAAGTCTACATGGCCTGGCCAAGACGTCGCAAGTCTTTTCTCTTTTGTTTCTGTCACAGCTCAAGCTATCTTTACTGACTAATGATTTTACTGAAAATATGCTATTTACTATCAAAGGTGGTAAAAATTCTAACCAACCATTTCAATAATACATTCAACATGACCAAGACTTCCTGTCACAACTTTTTCTTTTTTGTGCCATTGAATTTCCTATTGAAAGCCATCTCATTTTCAGTCAGCAACCCAGTGCTACAACCATCTACAAGCTAACCCTCTAAACATCCAGTTTTATCACATTCTGAGCAGTGTTGGGGATAATGCAATACAAGTAAAATGGTTTTGAACTGTTCTTTCAAGCTAGTTTATAGGTTTTTCAAATATTGTTGTAATTCTAACATCTTGTTCAGGGTAAAGACAGGGAGGGTGTCTTTTAAATGATGTTTTCTGGGGTTGGATAGATTTTTACGTTCCACTGTAGGTGTCCCAGTAGGTACACAGATGCGTGTTTTTTTAAAGAGAAGCAAACCTGGAAGCAAAGTAATAAAAAGTGAGATTACTTTTCACAGGTAATAATGAGTAACAGGACTACTCTACTAATATTCTTATATTAAGAAGTTACGTCTGTGTGTATGGATATATACATTAGATATATTTTGGGTTTTTTTTCCTTTTCCTTTTTCCCTTCCTTTGTTGTTTTTGACTCAACTTGTGTGATGTTGTCCATGTTGTTGCTTTATTCTAACTGACACAAAGTCTGAATGAAAATTCTAAAAAATAATTCAATAAACATATTCTACACATATTTGTAGTTTTTTGTTCGTCATATGCCACTGTTTCAAGTTGCATCCAGAACACTGGTGTATAAGATGGAGCACCACAGAGAGATCCTGCAGTCATTTCTACATCCAGGCCAGCTGTGTGATCTGGATTAGAACAAAACCTTAGTGATGAACCACAAAGACAAACATGTGAGCACATTCCTGTCGTAGCCGAGAACCACAGCTCTCTGATGTGGTTTGTAGGCCGTAATGTGAATCTGTTCTTGATGTCTTTAGGGTAGATGCAAATTACCATTTAGCAATGAACAGGAACAAGGTCTTAACATTTTTGGGGGCTCTAATGTCCCAGTTCCAATGAAAGGCTAAACATCTTGAGAACAAATGAAGAACCCTTCCTGACCGGCCAGTGGGTTCTTGGCAATTCTAACAAACACCAAAAACACATTCTTGATTCTTGAGTGTTGCAAGAATTCAAAAGCTTTTAAGCTTTTATAAATACACCTTAACATTTATTTGCATGTTTACAACCTGCTTTTGTTACTGTTCATTTTTAGAATTTTATGTTCCGCTTTTCATTTGTCTTTTCACCTATTATTTCACCTGCTATTCCTGTTTTGCCTTTGTATCTGTTTTAAAAGCTTTCATTTTCTTTCTTAGCTTTTAAAGTTTTGTTTCCTCTACTGCTGTACTTCATTCTCCTATAATTTTTTACCTGAGTTTACTTTTAAAGTTTGCATTTTTAATTGTCTTGGATTTTACTAATCCTTTTTGGGTACATTCCAAATGTATAAAAAATGCTCTGTAAATCAGGTTTATTGTCATTATATAATTATTCAGCTGACATTTTTATGGAATTCAAAAATAAAACGCACTCCAGACTTCTTCCTACTTTGACCCTTTCAACTATTTGTAGTGGTCAAGGCTGAAGCCTAGCTGCTTGTATGCTGTATGTTACTCTGATTGAATTGTGACCCCCTTGTTCAAACACAGCATTTCATTTTTTTTTAACAAAACCCTCAGCACCTTCAGCAAACTACACTAGACAATGCTCATGGGAGAACTATGGATGTGATATGGGTGCATACACTCATTGGCTGGAACAGAGTGGAAGCTGCATTCATTTTGAGGTAATAACATGATTTTGATGTCCAGGTTCATATGGAAAAAATGTTAATGAACTAGTGAAAGTAATAAATACATTCTAATGGAGATTATTATGTCCACTCATTTCACAGGACCACTATCTTGACATCCAAAGTGAGGCGTGAAAATTCTTGAATCAGATTGTATGGATGGAGGATGGTGAAAGAGGAGGCACTAGAAATAAATCTTTCTATTTCAATATAATGCTATAAATCAAGGGTGGGTCCCTGCCTCACGCCCATTGGCCCCATGATAGGCTCTGGGTACCGTGACCCTAGTAAGGATTAAACGGTAACAGAAAAAGAAAGAATGAATGAATGAATGCTATAAATACTGATATACTGTTGTTGTGTTATTGTTGCATAATGCTATAAATATGACGCTAATCATAGCTAATATGCTAAGATAACAAGTCATAAAAGTCATGAGGATCTAGACGTTATTAATTATTTTAGTTGTGCATGTAATACCCCATTACCTACACTTTACAGAAATGTTTTTTTATTTCAAAAATCTGAATAGCTTCTACAATTCTACAGCAGTTACTTATTAATATTGCTGCAAGTATAACTATAAAGCATCATGAACTCATGAAGGCTGTGCACAAGTGAAGCATGAGTTATTTGAATAAATGACCCTATGCCTTGGGCTGAAGACAATCAGAACCAGTGCTGGCCGTAGCTGCTCTGATACCGTATTCTAACACTGTACTGCTTGGCTGAGATGCTAACAGCTGCTAATACTTACTCCGACTAACTCACAGAGGAAGAACAGGAGAAGGAGAATGCTGTACAATGAGCAAGGCCAAGGTAAATATGGATATACTCCACCTGCATTTGTTGAAGCAGGGGAGAGAAACCAAGACTCAATGGTATATATTTGGCAAGGCAGAGCAAAGGTTTTCAGACCAGCTTGGGCAGTCAGTTGAATGCGCTCTCTAAAGGCTTTGTTTTTTCAATCTGTTGAAAATAAGGCGACTTCCTTTGCCCTTTTGAATTCTACATGGCAGTGGACACATCTGTGACCATTTGTTATGCAACCCTGCTGTTTCATTTGTTGTACATTTGCAGGCACATTCATTTCCTGCACTTAAAGACTTTTCTCTTGCCTGCTATCCCAGACGAAAAGGAACTCTAAAGCTTAATGAAGGGATTTTGTTAATTCAGCCAAAGTCACAGGGTATTCTTCATATCGCTTCTTCAGTTAAGATCTGATTATGTCTGGGTGTAAGGGGTATGCCATTTGAATGCCTTACACATTTCAAATGGCTATGTTTAATCAGATCTGAAATATTAAACCCAGGCCAAATCTATAACACCATCACCACTGTACCATAGGGTCGTAATATTCGTGCCCCTATGCAATCTCTAGTTTATATTAGCATCAAGCTCATTTCAGGAAAAACTTTTTAATGGTATGAAAACTTTATATCACATGGAGGTTCTTTAAATTTGAAGAAACTTTGTCAAATTCACAAATCTCATTTACAGAAATGATTCTCCAAAAAGCATCCAATGAACTGGCTCTTCCATGCTCCAAAGAACTCTTTTTGGCTCTTGTATTTTTTTAAAAGTAAGCGATGCTAAATAGTCCTGGAGCTTATCCCAGTGGTCATGGGGTGAAAGCAGACCAACAGCCTGGACGCCACCCAGGTTGCCTGTCCATTGCGGGGCAAACACACAGATGAACACACTGACACACACAGTCACACCTAGGGGCAATTTAGCATCTCCAATTCACCTGCATGTCTTTGGACTGTGGGAGGAAACTGGAATTCCTGGCAGAAACCTACATGAGAACAAGCTCCACACAGAAAAGAATCTGGGCCACCCTGGCTGGGAATTAAACCCCAGACCTTTTCGGTTTGAGCTGACAGCAGTACAGAATACCACACAGCAGTTTTACACACTATTTTCTGAGTATTTCATTCAAGAGAATATGACTCTAGTCACCACTTAGTTACACTTAGTGGTTACAAGTAACTTCAATTACCTCTAAAAGGTTTAAATAAACATTTTGCAAGCATTGTCTTATCATGTGAAACGTGATAAGTTTACAACATAGTAGCATATCATAATAATACGCTTTAGATTTAGTTGATATAATGACTGCAATAAAGGCAAATCACAGATATTTTCAGATTTAATACTTTGTTGAAGCACCACACCATAAAATGTCTCCATTGCATAATTGTGCACATCCTTTTCCTAATATTTTGTGGAAGTTTGGGTCTTTGTTTAGGCCTCTATCAACTTTCAGAATCTGCATCATGTTCCAACAATTACCTCACTCTGTTTGCAGAACTGTTTAAGAGGTTCTTCACACTCACACATTTCATTTATGGAAATCACTCTACAAAGAAGCATCCACTGAACCTAAAATGGTTCTTTTATGGCATCACCCCAAGGAACCCTTTATGACCCCTAAGTGAAATCATGCAGAAGGAGAAGTCAGAAGGTTGGTTGACAGGATTTCAACAGGATTGAGATCAGAGCTTTTGATTTATTTCTTGTTTGGCTTGGCTGTGATTTGGATCATTGTCAGGTTGAAAAGTCAAACTCTTTTTCATTTTTGAGCTTTCTGGCAGAAGGCAGCAAATTTTGCGGCAAAATATCCCTCGACTATCTTGATTGGACTCCCTGTCCCAACAAAAGAAAAGAGGCCCCAACATGGCCCAAGAGGTTCAGACTATGGTCACATCAGACCATGAGGCTCTGTCCCACTTCTAGAAATTTAATACATCTTCTTGCAAAATGTAAACAAACTTGGATATTCACTTTTCTTGCAACCCTTTCCCACAGCTTAGAGTTGTAGAGAACATATTAATTGGTTGTAATAAGCAACAAGTGGTCTTTTGCTTCCCTAAATACCTGCAGCTCCTTTCTAAATTTATTTTGAGCTAATCAGAGTAACTTTTATAGATGTCAAGTGAGGGCAAATTACCTTTTTTAAGTGATTAGCAATTTGAAGGCTTCAAACAAAACAAAGTTACAGCACTCACTGTAAAGGGTGTGACCACTTTTAAAGGCATTAAGGTTTTCTTATGGGGGTTTATCTGTAATGATTGTTTTAATTCTGTTCTTTGCATCAACATAACCTAATGTAAGAGTGTTTAGACATTTTATATCCACTGCAAGTACTGTAGGCCCCTCTAAATATTGTCCAGTGTTCACACACTGTGAAATAAGGTACTTAAAGGTGCACCCCTTGATGATCTAATACACTATGTGGACATAGTGTCCCGCACACCAGTCATGTGATGCGCACGAGGACCCAGTAGTGAAGCGCATCACTGTGTATTTAACAGGGAAGTGGTAAGTCTACATTGCACAGTCATTGAGTCAACCCTCTCCAGCCCAGACCAACTCTTCATCAGACCGGGAGTTCTCCGGTTAACTATCTCTTCTTATTTTTGCACTCTGTGTATGTGTGAGAATGCAGATTCCCGGTGGGAATCTCTACTCTCGGTGAGAGCGTTCTCAGAGTAACTGTGTGGATCACCTCCTCACTTGCGTTTCATCCACGTTTGGGTGCACCATCCACACTACACCGGGCTAACAGCCAGTGCCTCATTCCTGACAGAATGACTAAGCCCGCAGCTGTGAACCCAGCAGATTTCGTTTCGCTTTGCAACACTGTGGGTAGGCAGGCAGCCATGATTGATGGCCTGAATCAGGAGGTTGCAGCCCTGTGTGTGGCTCTCCAAGAGTCACTAGTAGCTTGTGGGGAGCTCACACAACAGCTCGCGACCCTCAAAGACACTTATCAGGAGCTTTCTGCCCAACACACGGCACCGCAGGCTGCGGTCCGGTCTCCCCCCTCGTCTTCCTCTACTACCGAACCTCATATAGCCCTTCCGGAAAAGTGGAGTGGGGAAGATGGGAAGTGTGATTTTTTTTAACCAACTTGAATCTTGTTTTTGAGTTTCAGCCTTCTCGTTATGCTACGGACAGAAGAAGGATTGCACTTCTCATCTCCCTGCTCATTGGGCAGGCAGCTGAGTGGGTCATGGTGGTCCTGAGGACAATATGGATCTAGCCCACTCATGTCCAGAATTTGTCCGCCAACTCAGGGCCACTTTTCACCATCCTGACAGCGAGGTGGGGTCCGAGTCACGTCTGTACCACCTGCGGCAGGGAGACCGTTCGGTAAGCCAATACAGAGTTTAAGACCCTGGCGGTTCAAACCGGACGACCTACTACGAGGGCCTGGCTCCCCGCTTAAAGGATGAACTCGTCGGGCATGAGCTCCCAGGCATGCTAGAAGGGCTCATCCAACGATGTATGCGCATTGATCAGCCCATGAGCTCACGCCCGAGGCCAGCCCCTCGTACCCTGCCCCCCACCACCCGTCCCCGGAATCCAGCTGTGCCAGAACCTGCCATCGTCAGTTCCTACCTTGTCTCGTGGACCACTCTGGCGCCGGGGAACCCATGGAGTTAGGGCGTGCTTCTCTAACCACAGAGGAGAGGGAGAGATGCTATCGCGAGGGCCTCTGTGCCTTTGCGCCTCCCCCAAACACCATCGTGCCATCTGCCCTCTCCGTCCGGGAAACGGTCCCAACTCCATACCTTCCACCCTATCAACCGCTTCCCGCTTCACGGTTAAGACCTATCTCCAGGTGGGCCACAAACAGGTCAAAGCCTCCACCTTCGTTGATCCTTCTATCCCTTATTATTAACAATCACCAGGAGAAGACCCAGCTTCTTATCACCACCCTTTCTTCACCACCTCTCATTCTCAGACATCCTCTTCCACTCACTAATACCGCCCTGGACGCCCTCTTTGGTGACACCATTTTCACCAAGCTGGATTTAAGGAGTGCTTACAACCTTATCCGCATCAGGGTGGGCGATGAGTGGAAGACGGCTTTTATCACCCCCACTGGCCATTATGAAACCCTGGTTATGCCCTTTGGCCTGTGCAACAGTCCCGCTGTTTTCCAACAGTTCATTAATGACGTTCTGTGGGACATGCGGGGGTGTTGGGCATTCGCATATTTGGATGATATCCTCATCTTCTCCACCAACCCCAAAGAACATATCCAGCATGTGAGAGCGGTACTTAAGACGTTGCTGGCCCACCAACTGTACTGCAAGTTGGAAAAATGCGCTCTCCACCAGCGCTCCAACACATTTCCGTGTTTTGTCATCTCTTCCTGGGGTGTGGGATCCCCAGAAGCTGGATGCTGTGCGTAATTGGTCCCTACCCAAGACGCTTAAGCAGCTCCAACGCTTTCTGGTTTTTGCTAACTTCTATAGATGCTTTATCTTGGGCTTCAGCTCAGTTGCAGCACCTCTAAGCGCCCTCACCAAACCCTCCAAGAATCACCTCATCTTCACCCCGGAAGCAACTCAAGCATTTCATTGCCTCTGCCATCTGTTCACCACAGCTCCCATCCTTCTCCACCCAGATTCCACCAAACCCTTCGTTGTGGACGTGGACGCCACTGATGTGGGTGTAGCAGCCGTCCTCTCCCAGCGAAGTCCAGACCAGAAACTGCATCCTTGCAGTTTCTTCTCCAGAAAATTCAACCCCACCCAGCAGCGGTATGGTGTAGGGGACTGTGAACTGTTGGCCATTAAGTGGGCTCTGGAAGAGTGGCATCACTGGCTTCAGGACGGCGGTGACCCATTTACGGTCTGGACGGATCACCAGAACCTCCTCTCCATCCAGAACACCAAACAGTTAAACCCCAGACAGGCGCGGTGGGCACTGTTCTTTGAACAGTTTAATTTCCATCTCTCATATCGCCCGGGGTTGAAAAAGGTATGCTTTGATTTTCAACCTCCGATGTTTGAACGTCAAGAACCGGAGGTTGATGTACCATCGGCCCAACAATTGGTCCGCAGGTGCTGGTGGCTCTGGAACCAGGCCCAGGATTCTATTCTTTGGGCCAATCAATGCTACACCAGACAACACCAGCGCCAGCACCCTCCGGGGTGATTGTTCCATGTAGGTGACAAGGCATGGCTGTCCACTCAACACATCACTCTACGCACGGAATCCTGTAAACTCACCCCCCGTTATATCGGACCATACTGGATCACTCACAGGATAAACCCTGTCACCTACCGGCTCCAGCTGGCACGCACACCAGTCACGTGACACGCATGAGGCCCCAGAATTGAAGCGCGTCACTGTGTATATAAACAGGGAAGTGGTAAGTCTACATTGCTCAGTCGTTGAGTCAACCCCCTCCAGCCCAGACCAACTCTTCATCAGACCATGAGTACTCCGGTTAACTATCTCTTCTTATTTTTGCATTGTGTGTGTGTGTGTGTGAGAACACGGATTCCTGGTGGGAATCTCTATCCTTGGCGAAAGCGTTCTCAGAGTAACTGCGTGGATCAACTCCTCACTCGCGTTTAATCCGCGTTTGGGTTCACCATCCACGCTACCCTGGGCTAACAGCCAGTGCCTCATTCCTGACAAATTTAATAACATTGGATTTGAATACTTAGACTTTAATATGCAGTTGGTCCCCCCTTTGCAGCTAAAACAGCTTCCACTCTTTGTGGAGTGTTTCTCTGGGAATTTGTGCCCATTCATTCTGTAGAGCATTTATGAGGTCAGGCACTGATGTTGGACAATGGCTTGCAATCTCCATTCCAGTTTATCCCAAAGGCGTTAGATGGGGTTGAGGTCCAGGCTCTGTGCAGGCCAAACACCGAACTCATCAAGCATGTCTTTATGGAGCATGCTTTCTGCACTGGGACACAGTCATGCTGGAATAGAAAAGGACCTTCCCTAAACTGTGTCCACAAAGTTGGAAGCATGGCGTTGTCCAAAATGTCTTGGTATGCTTAAGCATTAAGATTGCCCTTCACTGGAAGTAAGTGGCCTTATAACTCATAAGTCTATGTCACCATAACCGATGCTGTGGAGACTACATACTGTACCTACAGTGTCATTTGTGATTGTTATTTGTGATCCAGAACCAATCATTCATCATCAGTACCTGACCACACTAATGCTCTTGTGACTCACTGTAGGAGTGGATGACCAAAAATATAATTTCAGGAACTTTTTTGTGCCATCATTTAGCATGATACATAGTACAATGTTAGCAATGCTGTGACATCTTGTGTAAAACCTTCCCAGAAGAGTACATCCTGTTTCTGCAGGCAAGGGGAGACAATTCCTACATTAAGACAAGAAAGGTGGGATGAGCAGATGTCTACAAACATTTGGAAATATCATATAGTGTATTATGACATTGTAGTGTTTTTCACCTATTATTTGGTGAATGCTGGTGAATCGTGTTGGTTCTCGTGTCCTTGTCCCCTCATGCCTCCAGTTCTAAAAGCATAGACAGTCTAGTAGTCCAGCGAGCGGTCACCGAACTCCTGACCATCGTGCTTCTTCTCAGGTTTCCGGTTGTGTTGTGGACTACTCTCTCATGCTTACTACGGACTCGCTTGTCTGCAAAGCGATAGCCACTGTTGCTAAGCTGTAAGGAGTCCTGTATACATCTCTATGCCTTGTGAACTCTGATTTGGATTTCTCTGTCTCTCGTGTTTTCTAGTAGCATCCAGCATGGCTGATGCGCCTCCAGGCTGGGATTCCTCACGTCTAGCTCCAGCAAGGGTTGGAGCGACTGACTTCTAGTGTTTCCCTAGGCTCCTAAGAGGGAGCGTGAACTTCATCGGGCCTGGTCCAGTCGGATTAGGAGTGCTTTTCCTCTGACGGAGCGAGTCCCTTAATCTCAAGCAAAGAGAGAGCAAGAGTGCTTGTGTCTTCATATGTCTGTTTACATGCTCTGTTTTATTAAAGACTCTTTTGATTCTCGCTAACTCCTGCATCTGTATCCTCCTTCTCTGAGGCGACATGACACAAAATGAGTGTTCTTTTGAGTTATGTGAACCCAGCACTCCCACGGTCAACAAATAATTTGTGTCATGAGTGCAACAAAAGCAATGTAAATCTGACATAATCTGATCAGATGTGTTAAAAGAAAGTTACAATTGATATAGCTGTAATCTTATTCAAGTCAAGTCTTTAGTATCCGTTTAAAAGACACAGAAAGTACAGAAAGAAGGACAGTGCTGCAAAGTATTAGGGAGCTGTTTTATTGCAACAAGACATTCTTTACCTCTGTTGGTTTAACTCGTTTCAAATATTCTGTCAGACTCTTTCGCATGAGACTTTTGCCATTCCTTTCTGCTTTGATTTTTCCTTAATCGCTTTACTTTCTTGAGTGGTTCAATCATATTTAAAGCACCTTTATAGTTGTATGGAATAAGTGAGGGGAACAAATATTCAAACACTCCTGTTTTTCATTATTTAATAATAATTTAATTTCTAGTTCATATCTCAACTTCAATTTGCACTCATAGGGTCAGATAGGGTCGAGTACGAGCACAGGTGCAATGCTAAACGTGTCTTGATGCAACAGCAATATGTGCTTGTAATGCACCTGTATTTAATGTTGGATGTACTAAACCTGCAGCTTATCAAGCAAACTTCCCAGTCTTGCCCACTAACTGTAATTGGGTGTTTAAAAGGGACAGAGAAATAACAGTCATCAGCAAACTGGAGACAAAACAGGAAAGAAAGTTCAGTGAATGAAAAGAAAGCGGTGTTCATCAAAGAAATTCTTTCCCACCAAGAAATTTCCCCAGGGTTGTAAATCCACTCCAGGTAAGAAAACAGAGTACACATTCTTTAAGCACGTGTTTGAGACTCTGTCTCTGCCTCACTGCTCTATTAGCTGCTACAGTTAAAGGTAGTTTCTTTAGAGACCCTAAAGTAAATGTACACCACGTTTTAAAAGTAAATTGAGTGGAAAACATGATCAGTCGCACATATGACGTACCTATGAATCATTCAAGCACAAAGCCACCTAACTTGAACCAGAGAAGAAACAGGTGCATATAATTCCAGATGCTGAGTGGTTGGAACACCTTTATCTAGGCACCTTGCATCTTTAAGCACTTTGCAGCCTGTCTCTGTAAAACACTTGTTCCAATTTCTTTATTTTAATCTACTCAATGTGCCAAAAACAAGACAGTTTGAGAGGCATAAAATAGTATTTTTGCACCAACAAAGTGATTCAAAGCAAAATATATTTAAATATACCTTTGTTTATGCTTATTTATATATGTATATATATTCTTTTAAAGTCAAAAGACATGATCTGTGTAAATGTGATTTGGGTATATGCACTGAAAAAATTTTAAACAAACAAAAAAAGTGTCTGAATACTTACTTCCCCTCATGTTATTTTTTGTTTGGAAAGGTGTATGACCAAACAACTGCTGACATAATCTCACTAGGTCTCAGGATGCGAAACAATATATTTTACTTTTATATCTAGACTAAACCAATAATTACAACAAAAACTCCTGAATTTCCACATTTGTGTCCTTTAGTATCCCAACTTCAGTTAATTGAATGCCCATAATTCAAACTGTTGAAAAAAAAACATGACCGTATCAGTATTTCCAAACAACTGCAGGGTCTCAGACATATAGACGACAGTTCCTTGTGATCCACACCCTTGTTTCCTGTGTCCCTGTCTCTAGGATCTAAATCTGGAGGAAATTCCTCATTATGCATTATTATGTTCATTAGCACATGAGTTTAAGCCACTAGACAGATGTAGACACAGTGAGAGAAAGAGAAGAGAACTGGCAACATACACAAAAGTATGGACAAAAGTATTGGGACAAACCTGTTTTCAGGGTTTGGGCTAGGGCCCTTACTTCCAGTGAAGGACAATCTTAATGCTTCAGAATACCAAGACATTTTGGACAACGCCATGCTTCCAACTTTGTGGACA
>JBBPCZ010029655.1:0-13902 GCA_037974445.1 Brycinus macrolepidotus
CACACACACCATCGTACGTCTACACACCTTCACACACACCATCGTACGTCTACACACCTTCACACACACCATCGTACGTCTACACACCTTCACACACACCATCGTACGTCTACACACCTTCACACACACCATCGTACGTCTGCACACCTTCACACAAACCATCGTACGTCTGCACACTTTCACACACACCATCGTACATCTACACACGCGTCATACCCAAGTTGATTAGATCCGTGTCATACAGTGTGATTTGTAATGATCTTACAAGATTGCTATAGAAGGCGTAATATATTAGGGGAAAAGTTACATTGGATTATTTTCTAGCACGAGAAAGTAGGCCTTTTACAGAGCAGCATTTTACAGACTTGGTAACGTTGTTTCACAGTTCTCTACTAAATTCGTATAAATTCACAACTGTTCCTATATTTTAGGATTCAGCTTGTCCAGTTAGCGACCCTACTCTCTCTGTCTGTCTTGTCTCAGTTTGTGGCCTGTGTTCAGCCTTTAGCTAATGTTAATGGGATCTTTGACATTTTTTATAACCTATTATCACATCCTTAGTTACTGCTGTTTTTGTCCTGGTTTTGTTTTATTGTAAAACGTGATAAACAGTGATAAACAGCCTCAGTCAGGATTTCAAAAGAGTGTCCTGGAATTCCAGTGGAGTCTAAAGGGTTAACAAAACCGAATGCTACAGTAACAAACGAGTACTCAAGTATTCCAAAGGGTGTGTTTTGAGGGAGATATAAGGCAGTAGTGCAACATTCTTATGGACTGGAGATAAAGTATCTGGAAGGTGTGTGTGTGCATTAGGACTAAATGCAACTGGGGGAAAAGTCACGTTGCAATATTCTATTTTCCGAAGATCCAGTTGAATTCAGCGTATGATGTTTGGTATAAATGCTCTTATTCAGAGCGATTCACAGTTAAATCACATTACAGAAGCAGGCAAATATAGCACTGGGAGTCTTTTCTGAGTGTGTTTGCTCTAACAGTTAAGCGAACCCAAGCTTAACACATGCTACACCAAACAAAAAGTCAAAATTTGCCCTGAAAAAACTGTTCCCAAATCAAGCTATTAATTGTAACAACTTAATCTGTGTGTTTACAGTTGTGTTCATAATTAAAGCAGTACTTCAGTATTCTGGTTACGCAGGATAATGATTGCAGTACTCACTAATGCTGCAGAATCTGTACAAAATATTATATTGTGATTATATTTACACATTTGCAATAAAAAATTATGTGGAACCCTTGGTGACATTGTTACAGATTAGCCTAATTTATATTAGTTGGATCATGAGAATGCTTTAATACATCAAAATATCTCCAGATGCTCAGACTGGCCTATATGATCATAGCACAAAATAAACACAATTGTAGTTTATTAGAGGGCCATATGCATATTTGCATATTACTTCTCTCTGTTGCATCAGTATTGCAAGGGCTAATATCAAAAGAATGGTTACCAAATGATAAATAATATATTGTGCAGCCTGTGTGTGTGTTTGTATTTTTGTTTTGTTTCTGTGTTGTCCACATCTGTCAGTACAGCTGTTAACACGTCAGGTCCCAGATGAAATCTGCTTGTAGATGCTCCTCAGCCACATCAGGCTCACCTGTCTGAGAGGCGAAACACATCCTGCTCTAATTGTTGTCAGACTGACTCGGCCTCCTGCTGTTGCTGCAGGGAAACGCTGTGCGTCTGAAGGCCTGAGATTCTGCTTGATGTGGTGTATCTGTTATAGACTTGGCTTCTTTGATACAGTTCAAGACCAAAACACTTGATGTGGATCAAAGGACAGTGTGAGGGAGTGTAGTAAGTGTGCAGGGCTGGAAGCCCCACTGGCACTAACCAAACCAGCAATTAAGTCCCTGAGATGAATAATAATAATAATAATAATAATGTGTTTATTTTTATTTTGAGCCCTTAGTGCAGAGCTCAGTGCATGTCAAGTCCCTGTTTCAGATCTCAGACCTGTGTTGGTATCCTATATCTGTAATAATTGGCAAATTGAATGGGAGTTTTTTCAAACTAGACATGATCAGATAGTCCATACAAGATGCCATATTGGTCATTCTTGGCTTACACATGTTTTTATTAAAAGGTGAAGAACCCCGTCTTGTCAGTTTTGTAATACGGTCTTGTCAGTGAAACATATTTTACTTTGTTGTTCTGCTCTGAATAACACAAGGCAACGTTT
Organism: Brycinus macrolepidotus; assembly: GCA_037974445.1. Lineage (NCBI taxonomy): Eukaryota > Metazoa > Chordata > Actinopteri > Characiformes > Alestidae > Brycinus > Brycinus macrolepidotus. The sequence continues at coordinate 2,205 of JBBPCZ010029655.1, forward strand.
TACTGCCAAAGTAGCCTTGAAGATGTTTTTAATAGGGTACCACCACATAAAGTTTTGGAATTTTTATCAAATATTGATGTAATATTGATGTTAGTTTCTTTATTTATTTGCTAATTGTTTATTTATTTATTTATTTATTTAAGTCTCTTGTTTTCCAATAATTCATATTGTTTAATATACCTTTTTGCCATGACGTAACCATTGTTGTTGATACAGCATTAAACTTAACTCATGTTAAAGTTCATAAAGCAAGAATACTATACAACATTATTCAACAAAGTAAGAATATATAGTGTATAGTACCCTTTCTGAGTGAATTGTGGGCATCGTGAATATTTCAAGAAAAGTTTACAGGTGCATATATTGTTAAAAAGGTGCATACTTAATTAATCCTGTTTAAACAGATTTAGTGCAGTGCAGCATTTGAATTATCGATTGTAAGCCATTGTGCTTAGTTTTAATAGCATTTTTTAAATGTAGCATTTCTCATACCTCAAGAATATTAAAATAACGTGGTGTCTAATGTGTTGTGAAGGTGTCTATAAGTACTGTGATGCTCCTTTGGGAGAAGTAAATGACTATGATTCTGTTATAGGTCTCCTCTGTTTACGTTAAAGGAGATTTCCACAGATTCCTCCCCAGAATTCCACACATTCCTGTGTAGAGTAATTTGAGATGTAATTAAAGTCAGTCAGACTGGGTCTGATGTGAAGTGGCTCATTGTAGAGAAACTTATCGGACTTGAGTTTCTTTACAGTGGTGGTGAATGGAACCGGGGTCCTGATGTCTACAGCACAAATATAACCATTTTATTTACTCTCCAGAACACTCAGCGAATCTACATGTGTCTTTTGAGTTATTTATAAGGTTTGTGATGGTAAAATCTAAAAAATTAATTTGCCTCACAGTGCCGTCGGTGTACTTCTGTTCTAAGGGATGTCTGGTTCCATTCACCACCACTGTGAACAATTCTGACTTTAGAACTACTCTGAAAGACTTTGTTTACTTAATTTTTATATGCATGGAGGAAAGAGGAGGAAAAATGAAAAATCCTCTTTAAGATGGTTTGAAATATGTTAGAAATATTAGAGTTAAGTCACAATGCCTTTGTCAGAAGTCGCCTACTTTCTTCTTTTTGTCCTCTTAAGCGATGTAGAGTCTGTATAAGATCGTTGATGCCACACCTGCTTTTCAAACAGGTGCCTTTTTTGTGACGTGGCGCAGTGCCGTTGAACAGAAGTGTGAGACAGTTGGTGTTTCTCAGTGCAGTCATTTAAAAACACTTTTATTTTCCTTCCTCCTCAAGGCTGTCTGTCACATTCACTCGAGATAACAGTGAAGAGTAGTGAGAGTGTGCGGAGCAGGAAGCTCAGCGGCGTTGCTCAGTCCTTGGCTTTTCATTAACTCTGTTCTGCATAATCGCATCCTAGATACGTCCGTAACAGCCCAGTTACATAAATTCTGCTGATTTGATGTCATCTGGCTCTGTTATGGCTGGATGGAAAGCTCCCCTGTCTCCCCTGCCTCTCACAGCGGGTGGGGATTATCTGAATGTCATTACTTTGGGAATGTTCTACATAAGGCCTGAAGTGGAAATGCTCTGCGTAAAATCCTCCTCTTTACTTTGCCACATTTTAGGGTTGTATTTGTACTCTGTGCCTATTCACTAAAGCACAAATAATGTGACATTTGGTAGATAATGTTGACCAGTATTGATGACTCGTGGTTATACTGTTATCACTGATTTTGGAATCGGTATCGGCCACAGGGTTTTCATATCAGCCATTCTCTGCTTCGCACGTTGGCCAGTCAATCAAGTACACCTTCCATTTAGGTGCAATATGTAGGTTTACAGTTTCTGACTGTATCATCTGCATAAGTAGAGATATTGCACATGATAAGACTGCTGCGTATAATAATACAGATACTGCACATGATGATTTAGCATGATGAAATTGCACGTCTGAGTAGCAGCAGATTAGTGCACAGATTATTGTGTGGATGTGTGACAGGGGAGGGGTTATAGAGTGACAGCAGTGGGGAGGAAGGATTTTCTGTGGTGTTCAGTGGAGCACTTTATACTGGTGAATCTGTTCCTAAAAGTAGGTGAGCAGCATTGTCCATGATGGACTGAAGTCTAGACAATGTTCTCAGCCCCAGCTGGATATTTGGATCGTGAACCATTCTCACTATAGCGGTGACAGGGTAGTGTCATATATATGAGTTAAGAGTTAAGTATTTTACTAAGGTACAGTATATTAATCCAAATATGAATTAGTTGTAGAATGTTTCTCTACAACTAAGTAATGTCCCACTGCAAGAGTAATGAGTAAGTAATGTTTAGCAAGATATTGGCAGAAGATCCATTATTTTCCGCCATAATGTTACAGCAGTGGTGACTAATCATCCTATTGTGAGTCTAACTTCTACAAAGTTCAGCTCCAGCTCAGTTCCTCCCCACCTAAAACAACTTGCCTTTGTCTTCAGAAGACTTGATTAGCTGGAACAGGTGTGTCCGACCCGGGCAGAAACGTAACTGTGACGGAATGAGTGTGGTTGGTGAATGTGCTAAGGGGGATGTGAAAAATTGTGACGTTTGTTGGATTGCATGACATTTAGAAAACCTACAGAAACACTCACCTGGAACTCTGATTGGTCAGGATGCTCACAGCACACAGTTTAAAAAAAAATAGAAAAACTTATTGTTGGTGACAGAGGTCATTTGCATATTGCAGTCTTCTGTACTGCAAAGACCAGGATCTCAAAGAATTACCAACTGTAAATTGTGAAACTCAGATATGTTGTGTGAACTGTGATTCTTGTATGTGATGAACTGTTACTGTACAGTCTTGGACAGCTGATTTCTGTCACTTCTGTCACACAACAAAAAAATACAGTTTTGTGAAAAAGTATTTAATATTTTTGTCAAGATAGCATCTTTAAACAAAATGTAATATTTGACATCAAAAGCCATTCAAGCACAAAACCACCATTTTTTGGAAAATTATTTAATTTTTTGAGAGCAGAGATATCATACATGTGAATTACATGTGTGAAAAAGTAATAGCCCCCTTAACAACTCGAGTAGCAAGTCACCCAGATGTAATTAACAGAAAGCTTCAGCTAATTTAACACAGCCAGTCTTGAACGTAACGCTGTTCAGGACTGGTTTGAGGAACATGTGAAGAGTTCAAGGTGTTGACTCGGCCTCCAAATTCAGATCGAGCTTCTGTGGGATGTGCTGGACAAACTAGTCCAATCTGTGGAGGCCCCACGTCACATCTTATAGGATCTGCTGCTTACATTGTGCTGCAGATTCCACAGCACCTTTAGAGATTCTTGTGGTGTCCATGTCTTGATGAGTCATAGCTGTATTGGTGGCACGAAGTGGGTAGATTATATTAGGCAGGTAGTTTAATGCGAAGTTATGACTAATTGAGAAACTCTGTTTCCATTTCTTTCTGTGCTTCTAATTTGTAAATCATTTTTAAATTCGGAGATCGTGGAATGTGGGTTCCATTTTTACCCTACTATTTGCTTTGAATGCAGGAACTGAGCTGACTAGTTTTGCATGCCGCCGGTTATTGCCCTGTTATCTTCTGTTGTTATCAGTGCTAACACTCCTCATATTTTTCTTCATATTCTGCTGTGTGTGTAGTCCTGTTCTGTGAGTCGACCAGGTGAACTGTGGCGACCTGTTTATTTTCCACAAACGCGCACCTCTACCCAACTAACATAAAGCTAAAATCCCCAACAGAAAACAAACCGGCTCGATTGGACAATGCTGGACCTTGTCTGGACGTCGGCCAGGCCTAAAACAAAAGGCACCTCTGTTGAAAGAGCTTTTTTCATGTTGGAGGTGTAATTCTGGGTAAGAGTGCCCAGGCTACAGTGGGTAACTGCTGTTAGGGCTAGACGACAGCTTGCGTTTCTTTCAGATGCGTTACTTTACTCTCAGTGTTAAACGAATTGATGCATTGATCCGAAGGGGACATTTAAGCTGCATTGATTTTGGAAGTTTAAAATCAATTTTATAAGCAGATCCTAAAATCTGGGCACATTTCACTACATGTTGTACTTGTATAACTATGTATGTGACAAATAAAGAATCTTGAATCTTGATTGGCTGCACAATATTTAATAAACACACACCTTTGACTTCTGGTACAACTGAATTATATTAATATTAATTAAAATATTAATGCACCAGATTTCTAAATAATACAGTGCTGTGAATGGAATAAACGTGAATGGAATGACTGTTACGGACCACCAAGTGAACTGGGCTTTGTTTAAACAGAAGGGCTGTTTTCTTAGGTAGAACTAAACTGGTCAAGCTGCCAGACTGAAAGAGGGGTAGTTACCAGGTTTAATGACTGGTGCTGCGGTCAATCACTGTGTATGGAGTTGGGTGTAGTATGAGATTGAAAACCAGTGTGGGGAAAAGGGACGTGCAGTTTGGTGCTAGTATTGTCCTCGCAGTGGTAATCTGAACAACTTCTTATAAAGTGATTATTAATGTATTAAGTGTAAAGTGACCATTTGTCATGCGTGAACACACCACAGCACACAGTGTGAACAGCACGAAATTCTTTCTCTGTATTTAACCCATTTAACCCATTCACCAAGTGAAGCAGCGGGCAGCCAGGAACACAGCGCCCGGGGAGCAGTGTATGAGGACGGTACCTTGCTCAAGGGTTCCTCAGTGGTGCCACTAGCAGTCCTGGGTTTCAAACCCACGACCTTCTGATCACAGGGGCAACTCCCTAACCACCAGACCACCAGCTGCCCCTAATCACAGTATAGTGATTAAACAAAACAGTTAATAGTTTGTGAAATGACTGTTTTTGTCCTCCTTCAGCAGTTCAGACTTGCTAACTCAGCATAGCCTAAAAACCAGTGGCTCATTGCTCAGATTGGTCAAAGTGATAAACTATGCACCGTTTTGTCCAAAGTACATTGATCCCCTTTTATTTCAGATAAAAGCTTAGTGTATTGTTTTGGTAAAGTTAAAATTAGATGCCATTCTCACCAATCTATGGTGTTTTTTTTTTTTTGGGGCCAAATCTAAATTAAAAAAGCTAAGCATATTATTTTTATTGTCTGTACTGCACACATATGTACCCCATCTGTTCAGCTTAAATTTTAAAAATCCTTCATACCAAAGAAATCACACTGTGATGACTTTCAAGATTTCAGGATTAAATAGTTTAATTATTGTAAACTATAGTAACTATTGTAGTTATTGTTAGAGATTAACACCTCTTCCCTGTGCTGTGGTTACTGTTATGTGTTCCTGTGGTTCTGCTTGACGCAGGCTTTTGCCTCAGACATTACAGGTTTGTTTGTTGTTTGGAGGATTTTTTTTTTCCAATCTTGCCAGTAGATGGCACTGTCTTCAAAGCCCTTTATGGTTCACATTCCTAACCCAACCTGGAGACCTAGAGGTGCAGACCCACATACCAGTACACTATCTGTTCAGATTAGAATCTAGTTTTATTCATTCATTCGTTCATTCATTTAGGCCAAACAAGCTGAACTCATTGAAATGTGTTGTTCTACGTTTATCATTTGTGATTTTAATTAGATTCATGTGGATTTTCTTCTCGATTGCCCACCCCAGTCAGCCTCCTCACCTGCGGGGTCTTGCCATCATCAGCCTGTCCTCAGCACTGTGGCTGAGAAACAGTCAGGAGACAGGCTTTGATTTATGTCTCATGAATGGTCACAGGGCCACGCGTGCGCGCGTGTGTGTTTATGTATATATGTGTGTGTGTGTGTGTATATTTGTATATACATACACAAACGCGCAGCCCTGTAAACGTAATATTCATTAGACATGAATCAATATATATATGTATCTCACAATGCTTAACAGTTTGTGATACTTACAATATTCGTTTATCTGATCATGTGGATGAGACAAAAAGAACTAATTATGCCACATTTTTTGTATCATCTTTAGTTGCAACAAATTTTATTCAGCATTGTACAAAATTCTATAAAACAACACTACTTAAACTCTGTTTATGATACATGCAGTTGGTCAGTGCTTTCTCAGTACTGACGACACCAGCGTTTGTTCAGAAAAGCATATTGTGATGTACTGAGATGTACTGTATCATGCATGCACTAAATATTTTCCCCCCAACATATGGAGTATATTACGCACAGATGCTTACATATATACACTACCAGTCAAAAGTTTTTGCACACATTTGCATGTTACTCACTTAATATTTATTAAAAATACACTCAATATTCATTTTTTTTAATCATCACTACTGACCTACAAAAAGTCACCTAATATAATTATAATTATAATGTGGACCACCAGACAAGTGTTAAAGGACAGTCTGGAATTTGACTCTGCATCGTCACACAACCAGTTACAGTCAGACATGCACTGTTACAGATTCCTTCATCTTATAAAGGTTTTAATTGACATATTTTCATTTATAGTTGTTCTCTAAAAACATTCCAATGTTTAACAAGAATAAAAATCTGCAGTTTATGAAACAAATGGATAAGTTGTAAAAAACCTGTGAGGTGCAGAAACTTTTGACTAGTAGTATATTATACAAATGGGACGCGTATGACCCCAAAGAAACCTGAGTGGGCGACGGAGCGCGTAGTGAAACCTGCAGTCTGAAGGGATGTCGCTTTTGGAATGCACTGGAACTCCATTAAGATTCCTATGGTGCTCAGTAAGGCCACAACTCGGGCAAGAACGATGCTGACCTCACTCCAAAACAAGGCCTTTTCTCCTCCACACACACTCTAATCTCTTTCTGTACCATTCTCTCATGTAAACACACACACAGGCAAGTTTTCTCAGTGCTTCTCTCAGGTCGTTCCCATGTTTGTTCATTAGTTCCAGCCATTTACTGCCCTGTCTGCATCCACAGCAGGCTGGTTTTAGAACCAGAACCAGAAACGTTTATTGATCCCAGAGGAAATTGCTTATGCAACGACTGCACAGATACTATTTATCTTCTTGCACTACTCCTACATGAAGATTTTAGCACTTAGAACTGTCCTCTGGTTCTCACACTGTCCTGAAACTTGAGTGTTTCCTCAAATTGTAAGTTGCTTTGGATAAAAGCATCTGAATGTAATGTAATGTAACGAATGTAATACACAAAATATTTCAGCATTTGTGTATATAGCATTTCGTATAGGGTATGTTTTGCAGAGTTTTATTGCATTTATTTAGACTTCATATTTTATGTTGTTCTTGTCTATGTGTCTCTGTGTGTCGATTAGATATGCAAATGAGCCTTCTAATAAATCAGATCCTGTTAACAAGACATACTGATACATGTCAAAAAATGTGCTGATAAGCCTTGCTGGTGTGTTTTTGGTCGGAGATCGATGTGAACAGGAAACTTCTTCAAACTTGAAACCTTGTAACTGAAAACAACAGGCCGTTTCTCATAGAAAGTAGTGAGAAAAAGATCACAAAACCAGTTGCAGTCTTGCTGTATCTTCAGATTTAGATCTGAAGCTCTCCATATGAGTTGACAGAAATGGTTAGCTTCTCGTGGCTGATTTAAGCCCCGCCCACACCCTTTCCTATTGGCTGATGCTTTGTTATAAGTTGTTCAGCGCAACGTTTTCATTCAAATCAATGGCAAAAAATGCATTTTTGATGGATACTAAAAATGTGTGCAGTGAATATTCTGACCAGTCACAGTTTCAGATGAGTTTCTTTAGATGGTTTTATAAATCAGTGTTGACATAATCCAAGAAAAGTGAATTATTCACCATTACAGTTTCAACCTCAGTGCTAGTATTTTTGTCCATATGGAGCCCTAGTGTCACCTGTTCTTTTAGCTCTTTTACTCTTTGTATTTGGACATTAAAACTATTTGTAGCTTTAGGGATGGTTTAAAAAAATTCTTGTCAGGATTTCAATTACTAAAATGATCACAACATTCGGTAGTATAGCGACTTTTCATAAATACTTAAAAATTACTTACACACTTTTCTTACATACAAAACCATTTCACCTTTTAAAACTTTTTAACCGTTGGTATTTCCATTCCGCTTCAAAACCAACGATCAGGTTACCAAACACACCTTGAATGCCGCACCTCCTTTCTTGTGCTGGCTTGTGCTTTAAGGGGAACAGTAGCAGAACTAGTTTCCTCCTCTGTCACTTTCTAAAAACATGGTAAACATACACATTTCATTCCATCACATCTCTAATCATCATCCCTTCTCAAAGTAAAATGTTCTGTTGAATGTAAAGTGTCTGAATTTGATTCCAGGCCTGAAAAGTCTCTGTTCTGCTGCAGGGTTGTGTGTGGAGCTGAACTACAGTCAGGTTCTCTTCTCAGAGTGAGCTGCTCTACCAGTTCTGTAGTCATGAAGTGACTAGCAGTGTTGTAGCTGTTATCTGACACACACATACACAGGACTGACAACAATAGCTCCAAATGCAAACCTGTTCATTCCAGTCCTGCTATTTCACAGCAGGTCTTAACTAAACTATTCACTTTACCTGCTTGTAACTGTTCGTCACACTGTGGCTGCTTCAATACTACTTGGTGTTTTTGGCATAGGACTATAAAATAACCTTCATGTGTGCAAAAAATTTTTACTTTTTTTCCCTCAAATGTTTTGTTGATTTCCTAGGTACACATCTTCTACAGAGGACAGACCTCTGCACGTTTTAATACAGTTACTTTTATATTACTGACACGAAATGTTGCCTGTGTCATCAATATGGCACTTTTTAGTGTATGGTTTCTTTTAACTCAGCCAACAAATAGAAATCATGCACTAAAAAAATTCAGAAAACAAGCCACATTTCAGTTTGTTTACTACAGAGAACGAGTTAACCTTTTAACAAACGAAACAAAACGTTGACAAGGATGTTTCAGTACGACATCATATATTTCATATCAGTGTCCTTTTTTCTGATTAGGAATATAAATCAATAAAATAGATACCTGAACAGCCTGAAAGTCACAGTTTAAAAACATTTTTATATTTAGTTGCATCCAGTTCCACCCAATAGTTGAGACTCCCCCAACACACGAGACCACCACCTGTGGGAGGGTGAAGGGGCCAAAGCCTGGGCACTACTTTATAGCCTTTTTTTCTTTTATATTTCAAAGATGATTCATAGTTACAGCCTCATATTACCTTCGACACGGAGCAGTGATACCAGGCAGTTCCACACAGAGAGGAAAACAGATTTTAAACTGCAGAAATAACAGTCCTTACACATCACAGGTCACATCACCCACACGGTCATTTTCTGCCTTTCCTGGCCCTGTATTAGTGAATGCTAAAATCATTTTTCTCTTCGCGCACATTCCTATAGGTCACAAACTCATATTACATAAAATTAAAAATGTTAATGAAAAAATGTATTCAAGAAATGCAAACTTTTTGCCAGTACTGTCAACAGATTTGCATACTGTGAACTCTTTTAAACAAAAACAAAAAATGTAAACAGTTTTCTCAAGTGTCTGTATAAATACATATTCAAATAGGCATGCAAGAAAAGTATCTTTAATAATTAATAAATACAACCATTTGTTCAGAGGGAAAAAAAACAAAACAAATATTACAACAAAGTTAATACAGTAAGTAGTGATTTAAGAAAAATAAAGTGAAATAATAATCACCCCTGTACTGTCAACACGCTTTAAATGGAATAAATGAGTGTGAATGAGTAAATTCTGCAATACTATTTAATATAGAATATTTTTTATTATAGTTATTTTAAGATATTAGTGTGGTAAATGAAGTGATCAGTCACTTCCAACACCCTCCCCTCTCTCTCTCCCTCCCTCTCCCTCTCTCTCTCTCTCTCTCTCTGTCTCTCTCTCTCTCTCTCTCTCCATGTCATTACTCAGGCTGAGTCTTGCGGCAGTTAGTATGAGCGCTGCAGAATCAAAAGGACTCATCCCAAAGCTTCCGGCAGGGAAAGTCTCTGTGCCGTTTAGAAGATTAATCCGAGGGCTTTGTCTCCTTTATAGAGCCATGCGTCACTCAGACACGTCCATTTAAAGACTTAAAGGCAAGGGGGTGAGCACTGAGCAGACAGATGAGAGAGAGAGAGAGAGAGAGAGAGAGAGAGAGAGAGAGAGACTATGGCTGGAGCCACAGTCTGAAAACTGTACATAAATAAAACAGTTTGTGTCTGAAATGGAGATATGAGGCTTGAAATTGAGGATTAGGAAAAAAGGAATATGATGGTCAAGTGATGAGTGACAAACAGGTTCTCAATCTCACAGCCATATAGTCAGGGTGGGTGATTTGTCTAAAATATCATTTCAAAACATTTGTTCATTTGTTCAGACTCAGTGCACTAGCAGTGCAAGTTTTGAAATTAATATCAAACACTAAGAATACAAATGTTTTTATTAAACATTTCACACACAGCACCACCACAGCTGTCAAGTCTCAGGTTTTGGCATCAGACTTTGGCTGTCCTGTGATCCCACAGCTGAAAATGTAAATCTCGTAGATTATCACGCTCAAAAAAATTATTTTGCAGATTTCTGTCACTGTGAAGTTTCATCAGAGTACCAACCAATACGTGGGTGGTAGCAGCCTAGTGGGTAAAACACTTGCCTGTGAACCCGATGACCACAAAGTCGCAGGTTCAAACCCCCCCCCACTTTCTACCATTGTGTCCTTGAGCAAGACACTTAACCCTCATAGTCTCCAGGGGGACTCTTCCTGTAACTAATGACTGTAAGTCGCTCTAGATAGGGGTGTCTGCCAAATTCCCCTTTACCTTTCTGCTTATTTAGATTTAACCTCCTTTTACAGATGTCAAGTTAAATCTAGCAATCAATCGAGAAGTTAAAAGCCCAATATTATTAATGTAAAGTGTGTGGATGTGTTTAAACAGTGGGTGTTTGTCTTTAAAATGCTAATCAGACCCTAGATTTCTGATCCTTTCAATAATAAATATCTGAACTCACTTTTTTTATATACATAAATTGCATATATACTAAATTCCACAGGTTTGCCATCAGTCTCTCTAATGTTACTGGAGTTAGGTTACGATAAGATAAGATAAGAAAGAACTTTATTAATTAGAATACTCAGTGCAAAAAGAAGAATAAAAGATTAGAAAAATGAAAATAAAAAAGACAATAAATAGTGCAACACAATTGCAACATTACTGTAACAAAATAACTGTAGCACTGACTCTGCTGTGCATGAGATGTGTGCTGTACCAGCAGATCAGTCGTGCAGAATGGTTTATGAAAGTGACTTGGTATTAATGCAATAAGAATAAAAATAAATGCCATAAAATAGCAGCAGATGATGAGGTGATGAGATTAACATTCTGTAACATTCAGTCAATTCAGGTATGCAGTTAAAAAGCGTGCATTTTATCATAATACCGTATCACAGGAGATACTGTTTCATTGACAGGTAACACGGCCAATGAGAGACATTTATAGGCCAACAAGTGTCAAAACGATGTGTGCTACAAAAACATACATGCAATGGAGCTGAGATTAGCTAACAATATTTTGTCTGTTGCTTAGTAACACAAAGCTCCCAAAGCATTTTGGTACACATTTAACATATTAGCTCATGACTAGTATGCTACATTGATTTCAAAGCCTTACTCATTGGGTACAAGTAAGAGTGGGCGGTATAAACGGTATACGGTAGAAACGATATGAATTTGGCCAACGGTAGAGATTTTGACTATACC
>JBBPCZ010029666.1:0-13900 GCA_037974445.1 Brycinus macrolepidotus
ACACACACACACACACACACACACACACACACACACACACACACACACACACACACACACACACACACAGAGTCAGTTTCCCAGGCCAAGATAAAGCCTAAGCTTTATATAAACACACACACACACACACACACACACACATATATATATATACCTCTTTATATACATTTTTCTTATAGGAAAACTAGCTACTTACTTCATTACTTCATTACAGCCATCATGTTTTGAGACAGATTAACTGGCAAAAAATATTGTACCAGATTATTTTATTTTACCAATCCAGAACCCTCCAAATATGTTGAAATACTGGATAGAAATACATTGGGAAATACTGGATAGATTGGCGACATTCAAGATGATTTCATTTGCTTATATTTATTTTTCGCTTGTACTTATTTCTTCGCTTATATTTATTTTTTGTGGCATTCGTTTCAGTGTGTTGGTCATTTTAAGCTTGTGAGGGACAGTAGGGCTGTGAGATGGAGAACAGAGAGAGGCTGTTCTAACAGATGCCTGCTTTATTAGATCAGAAGTTCGCTTTCTGTTCTGCTTATCTGCTTCATGCTGGAGGGACTCAGGCAGTGCGGCACCATAACAGTGAAATATACTGACAAATCTTTTATTTTTTTATCATCAGTAAGGTTCAGTGGTCCATATTACTTTATAGAACACCGTCTAAGACCATCACAGACCAAAGATCTGAGACCAGTAGTGACATTTTCTAAAACAGTTTTTCATGAGAAGTTCTTTTATTTGGCAATTTATTGAGCAATTTGAGTGAAAAGTAAAATCTTTAAGAAACTCTGAAATTCATGAAAATATTTCAGTGCTCCCCGTTTGCTTTAATAATTGCAGGACTCCACAAGTTCAGGAACCTCCGAAAGTCACCTGAATTCACATTTTAGTGAAAGAGAGGAGACCCAAACACACACTGACCTTTTCGTTTAAAGACCTTAGCATGGTCAGTGTCCCGAATTTGATTACATTTAAATAGTGACCAAGATATAGTATAGATAGAATCTAGCATATGATCCGAACCTTTTGTTTTTTTACATTTTTTCTAAATTCTAAAATGTTCTGTGGTTTATTTCCAAGTTTAAATAATACTTTGTTCTTGGCCATCACTGTATCTTGGAGAAAAATCATGTCTAACACACCTATGAAAATAACAGATGATACTAGAGGTTCAAGCTGAGACAAATATCATGTGACGAATACCAGCGGTGCATTCTTTCATAGCTACTGTTGCTAGGCTGGACAATCTTTACCGAACCCAAACCCTAATCTAAAACCCTATTCGACCTAAAGAGAACCTGTAGCTCATTTTTGCCAGAAAACCTGAATTTAGAGAGTAATACTGTTCAAATGATCCTCCTGTATGTGTGCCTGTATGCTAACGCTGCATGACAGGACACTAAGGTCATGAAAAAACTTCAGATAGTGTACCGCTACTAGTTTTAGCAAACTGACACTTTTCAGCTTAAAAACAATACATACGCCCCCATGCTAAGTGCAGGTAACACAACATACAAACAGTACAAACCATGCTAATGTTAGCTCAAGTTAGGGATGTTCAAATAATGAAAAATGAAATGAAAACACACCAGAACCTTTATCGCCTCCCACCATGTAGTCAGTTCCAGTCTGAGATGGGGCAGTTTAGGACTCTTCTGTTTCTTCTTGCTGATATATTGGTACATTCAGTTGTTGTTCTCCATTTTTTGCAATAAAAAGATGTGAAATTCTCTCTCTCTCTCTCTCTCTCTATATATATATATATATATATATATATATATATACACACACACACACACACAGTATATACCCAGGGCAATGCACCACACTACAATAATAGGAGTCCTGCCAAAAGACTTAAAAATAAACTTCTGACAGGTTCAGTATCAGTAAATATCATGATATTTAAATTATAACATTATATTAACTGCCCATTACTACTACAGTTTCAAGCATTCTGTACTGGAAATTTAACAATACAACTCATAATATGAAATTTTAATAACATAAATGATATATAATGAGAAACTGATCAAGGTTTTGCAAGAAACTTGTGGGCAGAGCATGGAGAGGTCATTTAAATATGAAATAAAAAAGAAACAAAAATGTGAATCTGTGGAAAATTACATGGCACCTCCTCACCAAAGCCAAGGAGGAGCACCCGTGAAAGGTGATGTGAGGTGACTGTAGTAGCAGGAGCTATAGAGGGTGTTATAGACATTAGAGACAATGACATCAGTGTGGAGGATTAATGCGTTTGCCCTGCTTTTATTACTTCAGCCCCTGCCTCAGGGGACGGGACTGCCCATCATTTTACAGTATTAGAAAGAACCAAAAATATTAACTCCTTTTTAAAAGAATGGCCCTTGACAAAACAATGTTAAAGATGAATGTGACAGCCATGTATATTTCCTGACAGGCTTATTATTATCACAAGAGTGAATTTTGATGGAAAACGTATGGGATTATAAGACATACTTTCATTAAAACCTAAATAAGATATAGTGGGACAGACATAGTGTAATATTTCACTGTCTGGACACATTATTACAGCTTTGAAGGACACAGCAGAGTTATTAAACACTGTCTTTATTTTGCTACCATCTTTTCTTAAAGATTTTTATACATATATAGTGCATTTCAAACAGCAGTTTACTGTTTATTGATTATTTCATCCTTTCTTTATATAGGATGAGAAGAACCAGCTTATGACCACTAACGTGTGGCTCTGGGAGGTGAGTGTTTTATACCTGGGATTCTTATCAGCAGTAATGTTGTTGTCACTGAATAGAGTTAAAGGGCCCTTATTCTACATTTTTAATGTATTTTATTTTTCCACCAAGATCCACTTTGACATTTATGTAGTTTTATTCACAGTCATCATTCATTTTAAATGACCATTTTCCTACCACTCTTTATACTTTAATCTTAAAGACACAGTAACAGACAATTTAATTTTAATATATGTAAAGGAGCTTGGCTACAAATGGCTGCCTGGTATTGTGCCTCATTCATAAAGCAATTATGGCTGAAAAACTCTTTATATATTCAGAGTGAGTGGGCATGGCTGAACAGGCAGAGATATGTAAAGGTTTGCATGACATCACAAAAACCATCATATGGGCCCTTTAAACTACATATTATATTTGGTTTGGAAACCTTTTATGCTTTGTCCTGAAGCGATTCATTTACGTGAATGCTACTTAATGAACATTTTATGAAATTAACATACATACACCACATACAATTGTATTTCGTGCCATTTTACATATGATATACATTTACAGATTTTCACCTCAGCCTAAATCAGTATTAAGTGATCAAGACTTTTCTGTTGAATCAGCCATTATGTATGCTAACAGTGTTCTGGTGTGTAGGAATGGATAGATTATAAACTCAGATGGAACCCAGAGGACTACGGTGGGATAACTTTCATCAGAGTTCCATCAGAGAGCATCTGGCTGCCGGACATTGTGCTGTATGAGAAGTATGTTAGTCCTGATCTTATGGCATCTACTGAAGCTTGCATGGAAAATTTCTCATAAATCACTGATTAAACTGAAAGTTCAGAATTTGCACTTTCAGAAGAACTTTCTGTTTAAAGCACATTTGTTTGTAAGTAGAAATAAGACTTTATTAATAGGAGACATTTTATTATGATTTAAATTTGAAGAAAATTGGTCCAGTGTAGTCTGCTGAAGGTGTCACTGTAAAATTGATTTAAAACCTGCATTAGAATGCAAGGGCTACGTTCGTGGATTCTATTATAGCAACATACAGCATCTGAGCAGCAGAGCTTCAGCCTACGCTATAGGTCACTGATTTGAAGAACCCTTTTGCTTCACCAAAGAAATATGTTTGAAAAAGAGGTCAGTCTCTGTGAAAAACCTTTTAAGGATTTAAAAAACCTTCACATAATGTAAAGGCTTTTACCAGTTTCCTTACCAGGCTCTTTTAGAACCTTTACATTACACAGTTCTTTAAACTTTCAATAAAGGTTCTACACACTTTCACAATGATCTCACTTGCAATAATGGTTCTATAAAGGAAGGTTCTTTAGGGGACCAAAATGATTATTCTATAACATACAAAGTCCTAGTTATTTTAATTTAAATAATCTAAGGGTTAATCAGTAAATTTGTCATTGTCGTCTCATCTAATTTGCTAATGAATTTGTTCTGAATCTCCTGCAGTGCTGATGGACGTTTTGAAGGCTCTCTAATGACCAAAGCCATTATAAAGTATAACGGTGCCGTTACCTGGACCCCTCCGGCCAGCTACAAGTCCGCCTGCACCATGGACGTCACATTCTTCCCATTCGACCGGCAGAACTGCTCCATGAAATTTGGCTCGTGGACCTACGATGGGACCATGGTGGACCTGGTGCTGGTGAACCACCAAGTGGACCGGAGCGACTTCTTCGACAACGGCGAGTGGGAGATTTTGAGTGCTACCGGTATGAAGGGCAACCGACGCGACGGTACGCTTTCCTACCCCTTCATCACCTACTCCTTCATCCTGAAACGTCTTCCACTCTTCTACACGCTCTTCCTCATCATCCCCTGCCTGGGCCTGTCCTTTCTCACCGTGCTGGTCTTCTACCTGCCCTCAGACGAGGGCGAGAAGGTCTCGCTGTCCACCTCCGTCCTCGTCTCCCTCACTGTCTTCCTGCTGGTTATCGAAGAGATTATCCCGTCCTCCTCCAAGGTGATCCCCTTGATCGGAGAGTACCTTCTCTTTATCATGATCTTCGTCACCCTGTCCATCATCGTCACTGTGTTTGTGATAAACGTGCACCACCGCTCCTCTGCCACCTACCACCCCATGTCGCCGTGGGTTCGCTCGCTTTTCCTGCAGCGGCTGCCGCACCTGTTGTGCATGAGGGGTCACACTGACCGCTACCACTACCCCGAGCTGGAGCCCCAAAGCCCGGAGCTAAAGCCACGCATCCGAAAGGCTCCCCCAGGTCCTGAGGGCGAGGGCCAGGCTCTGGTCAACATGTTGGAAAAAGCCACCTGCTCCGTCCGCTACATCTCACGACACATCCGCAAGGAGCATTTCATCCGAGAGGTGCAGTTTTAAAATGTAACCTTTTAAACCCCAATATCTTATAGCTGCTAAAAATAATCATTCAGTTTGAAGAGGGACTGTTTTGGACATGACAGCTGTAATAGAATCTTTTGGGCAGTTGCTGAATTTCTTCAGGAAACTTTTTGGCAGAAGAACCAGCAGCAGTTTAGAAAAAAACAATGAATCAAATTTATAGATAAAAATTATTTTCTTTAATTAAAACCACATATATAGTCAGGGGTTGACATAATTTTTTTGCTCTAGTACTCTAAGGAGTACCTACATGAATGAGTTGGTATGCACCGAAATTAAAATATTTTCCACCTCACCATGGGCGCTGGAACCATTATAGCACTTTTATTTTATTTTATAGAAATTCGGGGGGGGGGTTATGTTCCAAGAGCACCTGCGAATTGTGAAAAAATGCGAATTTGTGATGTGGTTAAAAAATGCCTATAAATGCCTATTTTTATAGTCTAAACTTTAAATATGCCCCCAAATATGCTCCCAAAACACTTTAATTTCATTTTAAACTCAGCTTAATACATTACCTTTACATTTTTTTTAAGGGTAAACACGTATCCATACTGTACAGTGTACACTGAACTGCTGTCTCCCGCAGTGCTAGAATGTAAAATACCGATGTTACCCCTGTATGAACTGTACTGTAATTCATGCAAGCGCATTTTCTTTGGTATGTGCTGTCGTTTTCTTTAGGATAAGCAGGGTAAATACAGTAATAATTTAATTTAATTTACAGTAATAAAAATACAGGGCTTTAAGGAGAACATAACGAAAACCACGAGAATACTCAGGAAACACTCAAGATAGCTCCACACAGGAAACTGTTCTGATGCGGGAATGCTGGACTGCAATATACGGTTCCTTTGTGTTCTCTCGACAGTACTAAAAAATGTATACAGTTAAATTCAGCTAAAATTCCATATAAAATAAGTTAATATTTATGTTACAAAATTAGTAAATTATATTTTTCTTAATAATTTAGCACTAAAATTATTTCAAAATTATATATTGCCACGAAAAAAGTAAAAAAAAAAAAAAAAGTGGAGGATATTTGTGGCTTCCGCGAATTTGCGGGGGTTTCTGCGAACATTTATTAGTTCAGTTCTAAGAAAAAAATCCATTATAGCATTTTTCAAAATCATTCTTTTTGTCCCCCCAACACTATCCATGTCATCCTCTTTGCCATCTTCATGTTTATCATGTTTATCATTTTGTCCCCCCAACACTATCCATGTCATCCTCTTTGCCATCTTCATGTTTATCATGTTTATCTTTTTGTCCCCCCAACACTATCCATGTCATCCTCTTTGCCATCTTCATGTTTATCATGTTTATCATTTTGTCCCCCCAACACTATCCATGTCATCCTCTTTGCCATCTTCATGTTTATCAAAAACCGGAAGGCTAAAATGTTTAGCCCCCATATAGTACACACTTTTAATTATTTTAAAACGTAATTATTATTTTTCTTTTTAAAGTTTTCCTTACCTGAGTAGTGGTAATTAGAGATTCAGTATGAAGTTACTCAAATTAGATACGCTTTTGCGCCGTGAAGACTGAAAACTGCCGCGCATTTTACTGTATATCCCGTGCATGCGTACTTGCGTACCACTTATGTCAACCCCTGTATATAGTGCAGTGTATAGCACATACATATTCAGTGTATCTAGGACAGTTCCCATTTCCACCAGAAGGGGCAGCAAAGCCTTAAAGGCTTTTTACAAATTTTTACATGAAAAAAGTAAAGGTACACCTTACACTAACAGTTGCTCATGGTTTTTAGAGCTTGCAGGTCAAAGCTGCCTCAAACTCACCACATGGACAAACACACACACACACACAAACACATGCACACACACACATACACACATACATACATACATAGAGCATGGCTGTAGAACTTTGATCGGCTCTGTACACTGTAAAAATAATGTAACTTTAAAAAGTTGGCTTTAAAATCTGTTAAAAACTGAAACTGAAGAAACTGATGAGGAGGAGGATGGTGATGCTCTGCTCTTGTTGTAGGTGGTGCAGGACTGGAAGTTTGTGGCTCAGGTGCTGGACAGAATCTTCCTCTGGGTCTTCCTCACTGTCTCTGTTTTGGGCACCATCCTCATCTTCACACCTGCTCTAAAGATGTTCCTCCGCACCCCGTCTCCTCCCTCAGCTCCATAGAGCCTCACAAAAATCCCATTTATGAGTAACAAAGGAGACCTTAAAGCTAGGGCTGGGTATCATCTGGCGTGCATTTGTACATGTGTCTCACGGGTAGTGATGATGAGGCCATGGATTACCATTAATGGTCTAAAATGCAAATTATAGTTGCTTCATATTATAAAACTGTAGTCTAGCTAAGCAGCGATTGTCTGCTAAGTTTAGTTGAAAGATCATAAAGCTGTTTTTAATGCGACTTCAATATTACTTTAAAACACTAAAAACGTGTTTTTTTCCCTGCTGCTTTACCTATTTTCCTTTCTCCTTTTGGATAAAGTATTGGTTTTGGGAACATTTACGGATTGGAGTTGTGAAGAATAACATAGATCTGAAGCTCACACTGTACTAAATTAACTTCTTATTAGACAAAGTATCAATATAAGTAAAATCCCTTACAGTAAAAAATCTAAGATTTTTTTCTCACCTCACGTTATTTTGCACTGTTTTCAAAAAACAGAGAGATCACACATGAAGTAACATCACATCGCATCACAAATAACATTATCACATGTAAAATAATGTGTGATCACGTGAAATATATCTGTCAGAACAAAAAATCCAGTAAAGTAACTTTGGAAAAACAACGTTTCCAGCTTCAGTGTAAGATAAGGCAGACAGTTTTGATTCAAAGTCATTTTGAGCCATTTCTAATAGTCTATTCACCATTACATTTGTCACATGTGTAAAGAAGATCTGGCTTTTTGAGATTTAATAAAAAAAAAAAGGCACAAATGGAGATAAGTGGCTACAGATAACCTTTCTGCAAGAGATCATGTGCTTTTTAAAGGGCATTTTACACTCTTAAATAAAAAACAACTGCCTTTTCAATGAACAGAATTCAAATAAAGTGTTCCATCAAAATTAAGAGGCAACAGCGTTCTCCTTATTTACAGCACAGAAACTAAGTAGCACATCGACTCCTGACCAAGATAGTCTACAAGGTAGACCAAAGTAGTTTAAAGACTGCCGATTGGGCGTCTGGAGCAATATTTGCCAATTTCAAATGATACCCAACCCTACTTTCAACCATTTACACTCACAAACACACAAAGACCCAAAAAAGCTACAGCACATCCCAACATGTGGGCAATATGACATAGATTTCACTGTTACGAGTTATGGAAATATTTTACAACAAACAAATATGAAGGAAAAACTGTCAAAACTTGGCAATATTCTTGATATATTTCTTACTGTCTTGGTTCTTGCTCTTCTGAGACTGATGTTGGGCTGTAGTTCTCTCACCCACATTTCTGGATCATCCCATACTGGATGCTTCTCTGTTCTGTAAAAACCTGGACGACCTCTGCATTAAACTCGTTATAGATTCTCCAGAATCAGAAGAGTCTTTCTGCCCGCTCTCCAGCATGTCTATGTTGCAGCATGGTTATGATTGATGGCGTAATACCCTTTCTTGTCATCCTTGCACATCTCACAGTTGAAGCATCCGTACTGAGGACCAGGAACCACAAGTTACCACAAAAATGCTCTGTATGTTTATAGTCTTTGCAGTAAAAAAAAATCACTACACAGTAACACAGTTAGGACTCCTGAAGTTGGTGAATAAAGTGCAAATCTGCCTTTATGAGGTTCCGTATTTTTGTTTGAGTATTTAAGGTGTTGTATGTATGTGTGTGTGTGTGTGAATGTGTGTGTGTGTGTGTGAGTGTATGTGTGTAAGCATACTGAGCGAGATCTATGGGGGGTGTGAGCAAAAACTTTTAGGAGGTCCAGTGTTTTTGTTTGTGTATTTAATGAGCTGTGTGTTTGTCTGTGTGTGTGTGTGTGTGTGTGTGTGTAAGCACGTTGAGTAGGAAGGGTGGGGGGGGGGGGGGGGGGTGGGAAAAAAAAAAAAAAAATCACACAGGCATCATGAAACCGGGTGAATAAAGTGCAACATTTGTTACCTTGCAGAGGATGTAGTTCAAGAGTATGAGCAGCAGCAGTGCAAGAATCACACTGAGGAATGTGACCCACCAAGGAGCCTGGCTGAGGAGGGGCTTCTTCTCAGGGAACAGCGTCAGCTTCACCTGCAACCAACACAACATGGATGAGTTTTTGATTGAGCTGCATGTTGGATGCAGGTTGGGGCTAAACACAGCTAGAAAGCAGATCTCCAGGAGGACGGCTGGGCACCACTGAGTTAGTTAATGAGCTGAATTAGGTGAGAGAAAGAACAAAAAATAGAAAAATAATTGCAATTTTAGTTTAAAGCTATTTTAAAACTTTTTGATTCTGAGGTATTCAAATTCAGTTTTTCATTCTATTCTATGTGTTAAAAATTCAGATTCTACAGAGATTTAATTACATATAACACACATTGATTCAGCTCAGATAAATAAAAGTCCTCCAGTAGCTTTCTAATGCGTGCAACATCACCCTGTAATGAAGTAAACCCCAAAAATAATTCTAGAATTTATTAAAGACTTAAGAAACAACTCTGATCGTGTTTTACAAAGAAAAAAAAAGTGATTTCATGAGCTCTGTCAGATTATACCCAGATTAGATCTGTAGTTTTGATCACTGGCAGTGGTCTCTATGAAATATTTCACATAAGAGACCCACAGAAGAGACTGAGGGGTGTATTGTTTTAAACTGATACTGTCAAAAATTAAAATACAAATGTTCATTTTCTTTATTTTCTGATACTGTACACCTTTTCCAACCCCACGCCATGCGCATTTTTGTTACTGGGGTTGGGAAGCCTTGGTTGAGAGGCTTGCCTCATTGTTTTAATGTCTTATGTACAGGTATATTAATCCCTACAGCAAAATCCTGATGTTCAAGATTTTCCTTGTCCATCGCTCAGAGTTCCTGTGAAGGTTTTTACCAGTGTGTAAGACTGCCGAAGCCTCATGTTCTTCTGAGGCCCATCAAGACTGAGAGAGGCATTCAGGACAATATCCAGATAGTTCAGGGAGGTGTAGTACTGTCAAAGAAATCAGACTCAGCTTTTACAAGTAAATTCAGGAAAAGTCAAGTAAATAATAGTAAGTAATCTTATTAATGCAGGTTATGTAAAGATTGCCGTATGGTGTTTGTAGAGTAAAAAAAAAAAAAAAAAAAAAATCAGACCCATTCATTCTGGGCATCTTAAAGTTACCTGCACAAATGTGCTGTTCCAAACGTGAGCGTGGAAAATAACAACTGCAGAACTGTCCACCACCACAAGGGGGCATCTGAACTCCACACAGTTCAGTTTATCAGCACATGTCTGGAACAAGCATAAACATTTAAGTAATGCGGAATAGGTAAGACAAAAGTATTGGGACACACCTCTTAATTCAGAATTTGGGCTAGACCCCTTACTTCCAATCTTAATGCGTCAGCAGACCAAGACATTTTGGACAACGCCATGCTTCCAACTTTGTGGACACAGTTTGGGGAAGAACCTTTTCTATTCCAGCATGACTATGGAGCTTGCTTTGTGCACTGGGGCTCAAAGATACGGCTGGATGAGTTCGGTGTGGAAGAACTTGACTGGCCGACCCAGAGCCCTGACCTCAACCCCATCCATCACCTTTGTGGACACAGTTTGGAGAAGAACCTTTTCTATTCCTGCGAGTCTCTGTTCCAGTTCATCCCAAAGTTAGAAGCATGGCGTTGTCCAAAATGTCTTGGTCTGCTGAAGTATTAAGCAGGCCTTCTCATCCAGCATCAGTGCCTGACCTCATAAATGCTCTACAGAATGAATGGGCATAAATTTCCACAGAAATATTCTGTATTTGAATGCAATGTCATTAATATCCCAGTTGGTGTAATGGTAATGCATCCCAATACTTTTGTCCATATAGTGCATATATATATATATATATATATATTCACATATTTGTACTTGTTCAACCTATAGCAGTTTAGCTCCACCTGTTTGCATCAAAGTTATAAAGAAGGTTTCAGCCCAGACTGTTTTTTTGACTGAGGCACAAAACAGGACAACCAATCAGAACAGAGATGTTTTCTTTTCTCTTAAAGTCTTGGTATCAAAAAGGCTTACTTAATTCTAAAGGGATAAAAAACGAGGTTGGAAAAGGACCATATTAAAATTATATTTTGGTACATAATCATGAAAGGAATGATAAAATGATAATAAAAATGATAAATAATGATAAAATACCAGACAAATGTGGCATATGGGCCCATTAACAATTCTGAACAATGGCTTTAGGCTGATGCCTGCATACCAGATATTCATATTTTTTTCTTCCAAATAAGGAGGTCAGTCCGTCGATGCTGAGAGCATCCAGCTTCGCTTCACCTTCCACTTGGCGCTTTCCTCTGGATGCAGTCTGCAGTGAAGCAGAGAGGTCAGTAACTAACATCTGATGCAATAAAATGTCTGATTGCATTTCTATAACATCAAGATTCTGGAAGAGACTGAGGAAGACTAAAGACAGTGATGGAGAAGCTGCTGAATAAAAATACCGATGCAGTGTAGAACCCAAAGAACTACCTTGATATGTTCCAGTGGACTGATTTCTGCACGTGGGCTGCACGGGACCGTCTCATTCTTTGGGCCAGTTATTTTCACCAGGTAAAGGAGCCACTTGCCATCAATGTGCTTTTTTGGCCACTGGACGTTCAAAGTTGCAGAGCCAAAGTTCTTCAGAGGAGAACCCATGTTTCTGATCTGAAAACCAGAGTCGAGACTGCTTTTACAATTCAGTGGTCTTTCCATAACACAGGTGTATTAAACCATTAAATTATTAAACTAAAAAAATATTTTATTATTAATGTGCTTGTCTTATGCAGCAGAAGGTCTACAGGCAGCTTTTTAGAAGGTGGCAGATTACACATTATGTTGTTTTTCTAGGTAAACATAAGTTAACACGTATTTTACAAGGTAAAAACCCAACTATGTATATATATATACCCAAATATAAATACCCAAATATACCCAAATATCTATGATTTTTTTTGTGAAGGATTTCCATGTATTTGCTGAATTTGGGGAAAAAATACAAAATACAAATAACTTTACACAGACCAGTTTTTCCCAACATGATTAATTCAGCACATAAACAGTAACTGTGCATCAGAATGAGTGCCCTCTACAGAGTGTTTTCTGTAGGAGGCATGTACTAATTCACACTTCAGAAAGACATTTCTAATACAACCTCATATCCAAAATTGTAACTTTAAAGGAGAAGCAAAAAACTTAACTGAATTCTTAAAACCTTAACAAAAAATCCAAACCATCTATATTTTCCCTTTTATTTTAGGTATTTTAGCTAACAAGCAGCATGGTTTACTGATACTGTCTCTAATATTGGAAATGCAACAGCAGAATGCAAACCGTATCTGTTACTGAAACAAGCAAGCAAGATGTGACTCAAGATACGTTTTTCGAAGGGATAAAACAAAAAAACAAACCCTAAACTCATACTGCACAGGTGCACCAATCTCTTCCAGTGATGTTATTGCTTTCTCTTCTTTCGTAGTTCCTCCAAAGTACATCTGGGACGGTTTGGCCGCTCTGCAGACACAAAGCAGAGGAGCCGTCTCAAAAAAAGTGACAATTTTGTCATACGTGAACACACCACTGCACACAGTGTGAACAGCACAAAATTCTTTCTCTGCGTTTAACCCATTCACCAAGTGAAGCAGCAGGAACACAGTGCCCAGGGAGCAGTGTGTGGGGACAGTACCTTACTCAAGGGTACCTCAGTGGTGCCACTAGCAGTCCTGGGATTCAAACCCAGAACTTTCCGATCACAGGACCAACTCCCTAACCACCAGGACACCAGCTGAGTTATTCTGCAGTCTCTTATTGGCAAATATAGATGCAAGAGTTTGAGCACACTTCCTGTAATTGAGTATTATAAATCAATGTGATGAGGACAAAATGCACACAAATCATTTTGTCTATGTATTTTTATTGCCATCTTATTATAATACATTAAATCATATTCCTAGAGTAGCCGAAATCCATTTAGTCTCTGCAGCTTGTTCAAAATGCTGCTGCTTCAGTACATGCCACTGGTGGCCTAGTGGTTAGGGCGTTGGCCCTGCAATCAGAAGGTTGGGGGTTTGAATCCCAACTGCTAGTGTCACCACTGAGGTTCCCTTTAGCAAGGTACCTTCCCTTCACACTGCTCCTCGGGTGCCCCTGCTTCACTTGGTGAATGGGTTAAATGCAGAGAAAGAATTTCACATTGTTCACACTGTGTGTTTACCTGACCATAAGGGTTAATAAATTAAAAATAAATCCTATAGCTGACAGGAAGCCAATGCAGTGATCTCAGAATTAGAGTAGCATAGTTTTAATTTAGACACTGCAGACCTCTTAGATGTTTAAGAACTGAGTAGCTGATAGCAACCACAACCAAACAGGGTGACATGGTTTTAATTACTATGCTACCTAGATGAAACAACCCTCCAGAGGATATTCGACATGTCAAAATCAAAAAGTCTTATTTTTTATGCAGTCCCCTGATTAAGTAACTTACATTTTATATGGATTATAAATAAACAAAAGTAAAAAAGAAAGTTACTTAATTAATAATAAATATAAGATAAATAAACAAAAGTGTATATATATATATATATATATATATATATATATATCTATCTTTATCCT
>JBBPCZ010029695.1:0-13898 GCA_037974445.1 Brycinus macrolepidotus
GATTCACTTGTTTATACTGAGTGTACAATACTTAGATTCACTTGTTTATACTGAGTGTACAATACTTAGATTCACTTGTTTATACTGAGTGTGGAATACTTTGCGCAAGACATTGAGAACACTCATTAGGCTGGTTCAACAGTATTAAATTTATTTTCAAATGACAGAAAAGTCCTTCAAACCACATGAAACCACAAAATACTGCTTGGGCATAACTCTCCTCTACACATAGAGAATTTTCAAGACTTATTAGAACTCCATTAAGTTTTCAAAGATGGAATATAAACACACACTACCATACACACAAGTTCTTCTATTCTAACTTATATCAACTACCATAACAGTACTTGAACTTCTCTTATAGTAATTAAGAGCTGTGCCACTAAAGTGGCCAACTTCTCTACAGTAATACCCAGAATACGGTTTCACAAAAGTGTTGAGGTGTTGAACTCTTACAAAAAAGTGCTGCATGAATTATGGTTCACAAGTGTGCAGAAGTCTGTCTAATGACTGTACACCAATACTGACTGCAAAGTTTCTCAAGCTAGCCTAGCTCCTAGCTGATGACTCTTCACTGGTCAAGCACAGTAGACTGTTTTTCAGTGAGAACAGTTTTGGTGAGACGGTTTTTTTCCCCTAACCCAAGCATTTACTGTTTGAACTAACTTGCGTGTATTTGCCATGCTTTTTGGATATTCCAGATGCAAAGAGTACATAAGCCCAAATAACAGACAAACTACTTTATGAAAGTCTTTAATTTTTTCCATGACAATACCTCCCTCAAGAATGATGGCAGTGATGATGGACTGGGGGTGTATTGAGCTGGTACCCTGCTCAGGACTGTCTTTGCTCTGAACAGTGAGCACACCAGCCATGACAGATGCTAAGGCCTCATCTCTGCATCTCATTTCTGTATCCTGCAAAGAAACACATGTTCTTTATTATTACAACTAAACATCAACACCAGGAGTATTTTGGGCAGTTACACTGTCCTTCAGCACCTAAAATAAAATAATGAACACTGCACCAAGTGGCAAATCTCAGATTAAATGTGGGTATGTTTGCATCAAGATAGAAAGAAATGTGTGTGAAATGTTGCACTTTAAACCACACA
The DNA here is from genome assembly GCA_037974445.1 of Brycinus macrolepidotus. Lineage (NCBI taxonomy): Eukaryota > Metazoa > Chordata > Actinopteri > Characiformes > Alestidae > Brycinus > Brycinus macrolepidotus. Next base: position 1,115 of record JBBPCZ010029695.1, read on the forward strand.
AGCTGTAAATGAGATTTGAAATGATTTAATGATTATAAAGTTCAAGTCATAACTTTCAGATTTAGTTACAGGATGTTTAAATAAGTATGATTTGAAATGGTGAGGAAAGTGAGAAACTAATGCCCAAAACAAATGTGATGAAAATTAAAAGACCATATATTGTTCTGGCAGTTACATCTTTGTCTGAAGTCTGTATGAGTACAGGAGTACAACTTTGTGTGCAAGTACTTACAAAGTAGGTCTTGTAGAATTCATTGGAGTCATCCTCAAGTATAATGGAAATGCCTTTGAGGAAAACAGAGCGTAGTGAAGTCATATCTGATGACTAATGAAATATAGAATATAGAAGACACAAATGTGAAGTAGTGTCATCTGCATTGTTGCATTATTATGTGATAAAGACCAACCTAAGGATTAGTCATAATCTGCTAAATTAAATTACGTACTCAGTTGATGGGCTGCATTATTTCTGCCAGCAGGAGTTTTAAAAATGCAACCTGCTAACCTTAAAAAAAATTAAATGCAAAAAACAGAACCGGGGACCATCAATATTTGCACGGGACAAAAAGAACGCCCAAACTTGCTCAAATTCCAAGCGCAGCCTGCAAAGGCAGTGGGTGGGTGGGTCACAACGCTGCTTGCATGCATGTGATTGCTTGAGATGCGCCGTATTCACGCAATGCTCCCTGGGTAGTGTAGTTTATATAGCGCCACCCACTGACACTGATCTCTGAGTGGGAGAGCACCGGCAACTTATGAGAAGTGGTGGTACGATAAAGACTAAAACACAGAAGTGCCGGTACTGCGCACTGGTGCGGACCAGAACCACTTCCAGCACCGTGGCCCCAAAAGGCTAAATCATCCCTTCCCTGTGGCCGGATCATTTATTTCAGAATACAAGTCGACCCCCGAAATTCGCGAGGTTAAGTTCAAAGAGCACCCGCAAATTGTGAAAAACCACGAATTTGTGATGTGGTAAAAAAATGCCTATAAATGCCTATTTTTATAGTCTAAACCCTAAATATGCCCCCAAATCATCACAGATCCCTCACACCCTGGACACAGATCCCTCACACCCTGGACACAGACCCCTCACACCCTGGACACAGGTCCCTCACACCCTGGACACAGACCCCTCACACCCTGGACACAGATCCCTCACACCCTGGACACAGACTCTTTGACCTTCTGCCCTCTGGGAGGCGATATAGAGCCTGCAGGCCAGGACCACCCGACACAGGAACAGTTTCTTTCCCCTGGCCCTCTTTAAGTTTAGTTTTAAGAGACAGCAAGCAATTTTTTATACCATGCAAAGATGTCATGTCAACGATCACATCGTAGGAATGACCCTCATTGAAATAGCGTATACAATAATTCAGCTCGTTTGTCTCCCGCCTGTTCAGTGTCTTTTAAAAAGTCTAAGCACTTCCCACACGAATGACAAAAGCGTGCCAACTGACTGAAATGGTTCCTGCAAAATGGACAAAAAATCTTTTCCAGCCACAAACTCCCTTCAATTCTGCCCCGAGACAAGCACCTCCTGTTTAAGAACCTACCCTTTCCGTTTGATTTGTAAAAGTGTTTCACATCTTGTAAATTTGTTTTTGGAATGTAAATTTGTTTTGTCCTTCTCGGCCACCGTAGGAACAGGCACAAACATTCAGAACTTTTGAAAGACTCCCTTAAAGAGGTTCCTATATGGGGTAAGGCCCTGTCAAAAAAGATGTACGTGCACAAGTATTCCTGCATATTAGTTCGTGCATATTAGTCTGTAGTTGTGAATGAATGAAAATTTTGTAAACTCTTGTACAAGTGTGTATTTTATTTTTTCAGAATATGATTTTAAAAAGTTATGACTTTAAAAGATTACAAATACGAAGTGTAATTTCACGGTTGTGGGTTCTTCATTATGAATACGATTTCACATCCGTGACTCTACTGTCACAAATACGTCACGGACTCACAGGCTTTATGTTTTGAGCATCGATTCCACAAACTGCGCATGCGTTCAACTTCATGGCGCCAAGATGGAAAATACTACAGACACGGAAGGAAATCATGTAGTTTATTTACATTACATTGTTGTAATATTTTTTTTTACTACATTGGTTTCTGTAATTTGCAGGGACCTACAGCTCCCTGAGACATATCATACGGGTTTTTACTCTTAAAGAACCCACACTGAGAGAGAGAGAGAGACAGAGAGAGAGAGAGAGAGAGAGACTCTATTTATATTCTGTTTTTACTGCTCAGAAGATCATTAGACTTTCTGGTACTGATTGTGAGAAACAGGGATAAAGGATCAGTGTGGACCGACTGGGGGTCACTGAGGGAAACTGATGGCTTTCCTTTTTAAACAGGGACAGAAGATGATTAGAGGATAAATCAGTGATTACTGTTGTGTTGTGGCGGAAACCTGAGCTTCTAGGAAAATAAAATAAAGACAACTTTACAACAGAAAATGATACAGGCGGTTTCCTTTATTTTGCTAAAAAGTAGCAAAACTGCAAACGACACCCTTCCAGTCTGTGGAACCACAGCATTTTGGGGTCCCCAAGGTCCGTTCTTTATACACCTGTTGACACTCATCTCTACTTTCTCACACCTCCTGGTTCCATGCCACTATTGTTCTAAGACCAACCTTCCTGCATCTTCCACCCCACAGACGGGGCTACATTTGTATTCTCGTGCCGCCCATGTTACATCAGGCGCCCAGTACGGTGTTCCGGTTACCTTGAGAGACCGAGTTCAGTGAGGACAAGAGAGTGAGACATCATACAAGGACAAGGGAGTGGAAGATGTATTAGGTCTTCCACCGTTAGTTAGTGTAGGTGTATGTGCAATCATACCAGGTGCTCATTAGTATAAGGTCAAGTGAGTACATGAGAAAACAAAATCTACCGTATATATCCCCCTTTCTGACTTACAAGTCAGAAAAACCTTCATATTCCATACAGGCAGATGAGTAAGTGCAAAAAAAAATAATAGTGTTTAATACATTTTGGTGTGAGGTTAGTGTGAGGTTATACTTCAGTATATATGAAGGTCATATGAGTTCAAACATATGTATGGCTGAAAACATAAACTAATTCTGTCCCCCCCACCCCATCACAGCAGTCAGAATACTGTAAACAGCACACCTTCTTACTCATTCTGATGTTATCGCTTCATCATTGATCTTTACGCTTAGTCCTCCTATTAATAGTATCACAAAACCAGTAGTGGCACAATACAGCAGATCAACCAGCAAAAATATCATCATTTAAGACTGATCATAAAATTAATCACAATCATTTTAAAAAAAAAAAATCAGTATTGCATAATACCATGAATAAAAACATACTAAAACTACAGAATATGCATACAACATAAAAATGGCAACATTACAGGAAGATAACCATGGCAGCTTCAGCTGGTGTAGCTTCTTCTGTCCTCTGTGACTTTACATCACGTAGAAGGACATCGTGGGAGACCAGAGAGAGGTTACCAACACATCATCTGGCTCCTCATTCTCTTCGTCCTCTGATTCCTGCTCCTCTGCGCTTGACGTTGCTGTCTCTGCTTCCTCCGCCATGCCAGCCTCTCGCGGTGCAGTTTCAACGGAGACTTGCTGCTGGTCTTCTCTGGACTCTGTACCTTCCTCTCTCTGTTCTTCCGGTCTTTCTGGACTGCCTCCTGAGTCTTCTCCACTTCTGGATCCATCGACTTTACTATCATCCTGTTCAGGTCTAGGCAGTCTGTTTCTAGGAACTCTAGTACAGTGGTTAAGGTGATACCAAACAGTACTGTTTTCAACTTGAACAGCCGTAGGTGTCACTCTTACCACCTTGTGTGGACCACTTCTTCTTGGATCATTCCACTTCTTCCTGAACAACCTCAGATACACCTCATCACCCGGCTGGATCGGATTCTCCAGTCGTGCTTCCTGCTCCGGAAGCCTTCTTTGTTCCTGCAAGTGAATAGCTTTGTGTATAGAGGTGAGTTGCTTGACATATGCTTTTAGTTTGTGTTGCAATTGCTCAAGAAGGGCCTTGGTAAGGTTCTCTCAGGAAAGGAATTGGCATGGGTCGACCCGTAAGCATTTCATGCGGTGTTAGATGCGTGATCCTATTAGTTTGCATGCGACAGTACATTAGAGCCAAAGGTAAGGCATCCTCGTAACTCAATCTTGTTTCAGCCCAGATCTTGTTCAGCTTGGCTTTCAATGTTCCATTCACTCTCTCAACCATGCCTTGTGATTGAGGGTGATACACACATCCCAACCGCTGTTTGATTCTCAATTGCTGCAAAACCTTTTTCACTGTGTGCTGTATAAACACAGATCCATTGTCTGAACTTATTTCAGACAGGATTCCAAATCTCGGGATCAAAAACTTCACCACTGTTTCAGAACCTTGGTCTTTGGATGGCACCTGTAGTTCCGTACTCTCTTAATCATATCCACATAATCTAAAACTAAATGTCGAAAAGGTCCTTCAGGAACTGGTATGGGTCCTGCTGGAACTACTATGCCTTTTCTCACATTATTCTGAGCACATATATCACATCTGTCTAAAGCTTCGTCAATCGTTGCCTGTAGATACGGTGACCAATACCCCTGCTTTTGATTTTCCTCATTATTTCTCCTCTTGCGCAATGATCCAATCCATGAGCATCCAAATTCAAAATATTTTGGAAAGAAATCGGAGCGATTGTTATTCCTTCATGATTTCTCCATAACCCATTAACATACTGTTTAGCTCCCCTACGCTGCCATACATTCTTCTCATCAGGAACTGCTCTTTCCTGTATTGCAATCAACTCATCCATTGTCATCACTGGTACAACAGACCCCATGTGCATACGCTGAATCAGTAAATACATTAGGCACCTTTCCGCTGGCTAGCTTCCATGCTTCTGTCAATGTTTTTAATTTTGCTAACTGAGAACAAGGCTTTGGACAATGTTCAGCCTTAGCTGTCTCAAAATTGTCTTCTTCACCCCTCATGATTACTGCATAACCTGTATGGTTTCCTAAATGATCTCTAAAGCACAAACCATCCACAAAATATGTTACTTGTGCTTCTGATATAGGGTTTGATTCTAAATCAGGTCTACGTTTAGAAAAGGTTAACGAGTCTGCTATACAATCATGCGACTTTCCCTCAAACTGGAAAGGTACTGTCTCAGCTGGATAAACAGTTGAGCATGGCTTAAGAGTTATATCTGACAGACATAAATACTGTAAACAACATGATTGTGTCATCACAAACTTCCCACTTTTGATCATTTCTATGACTTTATAATGGGAGTAAATGATTACAGGATAACCCATTGTCAAAACTGAAGCTTTCTCATAAGCAAAGGACACAGCAGCTAAACCGTGATAAAATTTAGTACTATAGTACACAATTGGTTGTTTTTTCCTACCATTACACAGTTTCCTGCGTTAGTCCTGCTGATGCATATCCACTGCACCTGTTGGCTACATACAGATGAAAAGGTTTAGAATAATCAGGTATTGCCAAAACTGGTATTATCTGCATTTCCCATTTTAATGACTCAAAGGCTCCATGTGCATCTGGCGTCCAGGTTAAAAGAGCATTTAATGTTCTGGTTCCTCCTTCTGTCATCATATTTCTTAAGGGTGTTCACTTAATTGCATAATCTTCTATCCATTCAGCACTAAAACCCGTCATTCCTAAAAAAGTCATCATCTGCCCTACTGTCACAGGCTCTGGAGCCTTGCTAACCTCTCTAATTGTGATGGTGCTATTGCTTATGTGCTGTGTGCCACAGTTCTTCCTAGATACTCTGCTAGAGTTTGGCAGTATTGTAACTTTGACTGTGAGACGTTGTGTCCCCCCTTTGCCAGTTGTGTGAGAATTCTTACGGAGCCTGCATGGCATTGCTCCAAGGTTGAGGAACAGACTGTCAAATCATCAACATATTGCATTACAGTGCTACCTAGGTCCATTTCTTCTAGATCTTGTCCAAGACCTGGTTAAAAATGTGTGGCGAATGCTTAAAGTCTTGAGGAAACCTGTTATAACTATATTGTTTACCTCGGTATGTGAAAGCATACAAATATCTGGACTCCTCAGCCAGTGTAAAACTGAAAAAAGCAGAACAGAGATCAATTACAGTAAAATACTTAGCATCAGGTGGTATATTTGTAAGTAATGTGTGAAGATTATTGAATGATTGGACCTGTAGATACTGTTTATGGTGCGGGTGGTGGCAGTATTTGTACTGGTGCCGCTGGAGCTTGTTGTACTGGAACTTGGTTCATCTGTGGTACTGGTCTCACACTTGCTGCAGCTTGGGGGGCTGCACATTCTCTCGACTCACAACAGGATCCTGTGCATTCTCAGTTTTTTCTTCTTTCAAGTAAGTTATCCCAGCTGGAGTTGTGCTACTTTTCTCAGCACCTCTCTCTCTTGCTCCTGGAGCCTCTTCTCATTCTTTAAATCCCTCTCATTCCTGCCTTTTCCGTCGCTTCCATCAGGGGCTTTGATGTCCCCTACTGCCAGCATTCTTCCCATGGTAGCTTCTTCAAAGTCCCTTATCCATTTTGGGGGCCCATCATGAATTTTGGGCAAGTCCGTGACCAACCCCTCAAGGTACTGCGGATCTCTGCCTTTTACCTAAATGGGACACTGAAACCTGTCTGGAAGATTAAGTGCACCCCTGTCTCTTAGCTCCACTCCACTCCTTGCTTGCTCTCTCTGATAACTCCTCAACAGATTTGAAAATTCCTCATCTACCCTCTCATCTCTTCCATCTTTCTGTTCTGCTTCTGTAATTCTAGAGCTGGTTTTCTGTAGTATTCACCAAGTGGCTTTTCATAATTTCTTGACAGCGCATCCAACCATTCTATTCGCTCCTCTACTTTATTTATTGTTTCATTTATTTCATCAAGAGCCTTTTTATACTGCAAACACTCCTTTCTATCTTTGTTAAACCTCTTATAACAATCTACATCTGGGCTCATAACAGGCTTCTCACCACATTCGCTCCTTTCCTGATCCTGATGCTTCGTTTCTGATACAGTTGGGTAAATGGATGCTGCATCTTCCTTCACTCTCACTTCATCTTTAATGTTGACTGTCCCCTCAACTAGTGGGTATTGTCCCACATAAGGCAGTGGCCTGTCTTCTACCCCCACCAGCTTCTTTTTTGTGTCTTCCTCTTGTTCCTTCATTTCCTGTCTCTTTTTCCTGACCTGTTTTTAAAAAAAATTCACCTTCTCCTTTAAATAATTTTAAAATTCCCAACTCTTCTTCTCTCTTCTTTTTCCGAGTTTGAACCTTCAGACGGCCACTTGGTTTGTAGTTTTTTGGTGCACTCTGCCCACTTGTTATTAATCTTTAAAAATTTTGTCTTTTAGCAGGGGATTTCCTTCACATATTTGATCAACTGGAGTTGTGTTTTGTGTGCTTTCTTCCCCTGTGATTTAGACCTTTAGTTTATGCATGGCTGTACTATCTTTATGTACTTTTTTTAAAATTTAGTCTATGCACAGCTTCTTTTTCCTACTACCATTTAAATCCTTTGTCTGTCTGTGTGTTATACCAGCCCTAGCTGCTACCCTCCCTTCTTTAAATAACACCTTTTATAATAAATCTTTTATAATAAATGCCTCTTCGCTTCTTTACTTCTTTCTTACTGTCATCAATTAATGCTTTGCGCTCCCCAGTTGCTTGATAACAGCAATGTTTTTTTTTCTGTACTCTTCTAGAATGCCCTATTAATCTACACAGAAACGATTCAAGCATTACCTGTAGATCTTTAAAATATATATATATATTGTTTAACTCAATATCCACTTTCTATCTGTATGCAATCCTCTCTAACTCCACAAAAAATCCTCACTCACACTGTCCTTTTCTGCTGTTGGACAGGATCACAGACACACTTTACAGAAAATACTCAGCGGACTGTTTCACACTGAATAGCACGCATGAAACAAAAACCACAGACGCCTTGTGATCTAAAGGTTAAACCTTTATTCTCAAAGCGTTCACCAACCAGCCTGCCCTTCACAAGCACAAACACAACAATGAATAATGCACATAAAACAGTGCATTATTGGGTTAAACCTTTCACCTCAGTGAAGCAAACCACTAGCCTGCCCCTCACAACATTAAACATATACCAGTGAGGCGGTACTGCCCAAGCCTGCCCCTCACTCTCACCTCCAGCCCTGCCCGTACTCTCTCTACTAAGTGGGCGAGGTTCAGCACGTGACCTGCCTCCTGCAGGCTTTTACTCCTGAATCTGTCCTGCAGCTCAGAGGGGTTTTGCGACTGGTTATGATTTTCTTTTGTTCTAACTAGCTCCTCCTGACACAGTCTAAACAGAACAGCACAGGTTCGATTTATGATCTGGCGTGAAGTCTTTTCTGGACTAAGCCTCCCCACCTTCCTGCACAGAAACTATACTAGAGGGTAGCAAAAATCTGCTTATCTTTCAGATGTGGCCGCTATGATTTTCTGTGCAGGTTCAGAAGCCCAGGGCCTCCTTTGCCAATCCTGTCCGTGATGCCAATTCTGTTGTGTCGTGGAGGAAACTTGAGCTTCTAGGAAAATAAAATGAACTCTTAACAGAAAATGATACAGGCGGTTTCCTTTATTTTGCCAAAAAAAGTAGCAAAACAGCAAACGACACCCTTCCAGTCTGTGGAACCAAAGCATTTTGGGGTCCCCAAGGTCTGTTCTTTATACACCTGTTCTCAACCTAGTTGACACCCATCTCTACTTTCTCACACCTCCTGGTTCCATACCACAATTGCTCTAAGACCAACCTTCCTGCATCTTCCACCCCACAGATGTGGCTACATTTGTATTCTCGTGCCGCCCATGTTACATCAGGCGCCCAGTACGGTGTTCCGGTTACCTTGAGAGACCGAGTTCAGTGAGGACAAGAGAATGAGACATCATACAAGGACGAGGGAGTGGAAGATGTATTAGGTCTTCCACCGTTAGTTAATGTAGGTGTTTGTGCAATCATACCTGGTGCTCATTAGTATAAGGTCAAGTGAGTACATGAGAATACAAAATCTTCCATACTGACTGGGTAGACTGGGTAAACTGGGTTCTCCCCGCCGCCCGTCAGAGGTTTACTTTCAGCTCCAGAAAACGCCTCCTTCTTCTTTCCATCTGAAACGCTGCACCTCTTTTTCTCCCCCTCGTTCTTTTCTGGTGGAGATTCTGTTCCATCTTCGTTCTCTCCTCCACTGAACTGTTCATACGGGTTCTTACTCTTAAAGAACCCACACTGAGAGAGAGAGAGAGAGAGAGAGAGAGACAGAGAGAGAGGGGAGGGGGGGAAGACTCTGTTTATATTCTGTTTTTACTGCTCAGAAGTTCATTAGAGTTTCTGGTCCTGATTGTTTGTGAGAAACAGGAATGAAGGATCAGTTTGGACCGACTGGGGGTCACTGAGGGAAACTGATGGCTTTCCTTTTTAAACAGGGGCAGAAGAAGATTAGAGGATAAATCAGAGATGATTACTGACTGGGTAAACTGGGTAAACTGGGTTCTCCCCGCCGCCCGTCAGAGGTTTACTGTCAGCTCCAGAAAACGCCTCCTTCTTCTTTCCATCCGAAACGCTGCACCTCTTTTTCTCCCCCTCGTTCTTTTCTGGTGGAGTTTCTGTTCCAGCTTCCTTCTCTCCTCCACTGCACTGATCATACGGGTTCTTACTCTTAAAGAACCCACACTGAGAGAGAGAGAGAGACAGAGAGAGAGAGACAGAGACACAGAGAGAGTGACAGAGAGAGATAGAGAGAGACAGAGAGAGAGAGACACACTCTGTTGGAGATGGTGGTTATAGCAGGATGCTCTGGTTACCATGACAACACAGATTCTTACAGGCCGAGATCAGACGGAGATGTGGCTGATGATGTCATAAGTGGACTGTGCTGTGATTGGCTCTTACCTTGTACAGCACCACGAATAAGAGGACGAGGAGGAGGAACCCGCAGAACGCCCCCACAAACACGATCAAATGAATATTCGGAGGAATAATGACCTCAGCTTTGATGCTGACCTGAGATCAGACACACAGGAAACAGTTCAGTTTCAGTAACACTCAGAGTGAGCTGGACTCTAAATCAGAACCCAGATTAACGGGTTCTTTAGACATAGAACTCTGATTCTGATTTATGAGGGTTTCGTTATGTGCCCTGTCCATTGTCTGATAAACAGTGTGTTGGACACTTTAACACTGTTTGGCTAAAAGTATGAACTACATTTTTGGTGGGTTTGGAAACTGAAATCTGAGCTTTTTAAGGGGCCTCATTATTTTGTGGTAGTGCTTAGAACCCTCCATCAGACAGGAGGAATAAAAATGATTTCTTTATTGGCTCATGAAACAGGAACCCCTACAAGACAAACACCTACTTACCAAAAGTGTACTGGGTTATGAGTAATCCATATTTAAAAATTTGATAATGCTAACAATAATAATAATAATAATAATAATAAGAAGAAGAAGAAGAAGAAGAAGAAGAATCATAATAGCGCAAAGACATTAAATGTTAACATAGTTAAACCAAAGAGTTCACCCATTCATCTTCAGTATTTCAAACATTACGACTTGTCAATGTTTTCTGGGCTAATTCAAGGAAAAACCTCATTAAAACTAAAACAACTCTAAATATTAACACATTATCTATTAGACACAAAAACAAAATTTCCTGAAAGAATAAGACCAGAACTGGACATTTTTTTAAAAATTGAAATCTGGTGACTTGAGTCAGACAGAATCAGACACTTTCAGAGAGAGAGACTTGGACAGAGGACACATGGCTGGGCCGCCTGAGGGTGTGAGAAGTTAAATTAGAGAAGGTCTACCTGTGCTTGGTGGAATTTGGTCACGTCGTCCTGTAAAAGAGGAGAGGAGGAGGTTTAGAGAGGAGCAGCAGGACGTTAAACTCTGCACTGCTGTCTGATCACAGCTCTCACCTCGGGGCCGTTAGACGTCTGATTGTAGAGGCTTCTGTTAAAGTTCAGCTGAGCAGAGGTGGAGAACCCGTCCTCCAAACTGAACGTGAAGAAAGACCATCTCTGGAGAGGAAGAACAGGAGAGAAAAAGAAAAAAGAGGAAGAACCACAGAAACCATGAGTGAACTGTGAGGACGTCACGTTTCCGCTGTGTGGTACCGACTCGACTCAACTTGCTTTTTGGTACCTGGTAGTTCAGGAGGTCCAGGAGACACCAGGTTCCCCCTCAGCGCAGCAACAAGCACAGCATTTATGGAGAACATTAAAGGTGTTCATGATTCTCAGTTTGTGTCCTTTTGTCACAGCGGGTGTTTTGAAAAAGGGTTTGAGGATTTTTGAGGATCTCCAGTTAGAGACCGGTCTCGAGACCACTTTTACGTGGTCTTGGTCTTGTCACAGTCTCGACGGTCTTTGGTCTTGGCCTTGTCTTGGTCTCGGATCCCTCGGTCTTGTCTTGGTCTTGTTGTCTTGGTCTTGCTGTCTCAGATCGACATAGTGGTCGGGTATCTTGGTCTTGGTTTAGGCGGTCTTGACTACAAGTCTATCTCCAGTATCAATATCTGATCAATCCAAGGTAGAAGTTTGATTTTGACATTGATTGGGACACAAAAGCGTTAACTTTACTCCAGCCATCTTTCATACATTAACATGAAAGTACATGTACACAGTACATATGGGGGGAGGGGGAGGACACCTACAGACTGGAACTGTCGTCCAGGAACCAGCAACGAAGAATCGTAATCACAAGAAACACAAGAAATATTTTATTTTAATTTATCACCTGACTGGAACCTTGAAATTCACATTTTAAGTTTCTGTTACCTTTTCCAACCAGTGATCTAGAACTTTATATTTCCATCTAAACATAAAAACGCTGTTTACTACATCCAGATCATAAATACAAGGATGGGGCATCGTGGTACTTTCTGAGTATCGGTTTAACGTGTAACTCTAGTCTCTTACTGAATCAACACCAAACGTGATGTGTTCTGTATTTCAGAACAGAACTGTTAGAATGAACTCATCCTCTTTCTCTCCTACATCCACACAAACACTGCACTGAGCTCTGAGCTTCTTACAGACAGACAGAGCTTCAGCCAATCACACGCCAGCAAGAAACGGCACAGCCAATCAGATAAAAAAAGTGTAAAGTGTAAAGTGACTATTTGTCATACGTGAACACACTAAAGCACACAGTGTGCACAGCACAAAATTCTTCCTCCGCATTTAACACATTCACCAAGTGATGCAGCGGGCAGCAGTGTGTGGGGACGGTACCTTGCTCGAAAGTGTACCTCAGAGGTGCTTAGCAGTCTTGGGATTCGAACCCACGACTTCCTGATCGCAGGGCGAATGCCCTAACCACTAGGCTACCAGATAACGGTACTGGGTTAGGAAGGCGGGACTCCAATAGAGAAACACAACTGAAATCCGTTTGTGTTCCAAACACAGACAGAAAACTGAGGGTTTATTAGAGTTTTTTGTTTTAAATTATTGCTTATTCAGTAGTCACTGGATACTGGTAGTGATTTGACACCTTTCGATCAATCAGTGGTCTTCTGCAGTGTTCCCAAGTCAAGGTTTGGTACCTACTCAGCTCACCTGGAACCTCAACAGAGTAGGTATGAAAAATAGTACCAGGTACCGGGTACTAGATTTGCTGAAAAAGACAAGTAGAGTCAAGTTGAGTTGAGTGGAAATTGGTTTGAACCTGAATGTAGTCTGAGAACTGTCTGTCCCGGTTTAAGGTGATGAAAGAGTGGAGGAAGAGAAACTACAGTCAGGAGAGAAACTAA